>VSMD01066944.1:0-40128 GCA_008750895.1 Mirza zaza
CGCCCCTGTCGCTCCAAGAAGTCCCCTCCCCGTCCCCGAGCGCACCCGACGGGTCCACCCCGCTGCGGCCACTCCACGGCCACCCGCGGCGGTGACCCAGGGCGGGGTCTCAGGGCGCGTCCCCTCTGCTCCCAGACGCAGCGCGGAGCCTCCCCGGGCCCGGGGTCCTCGCCCCGCGAGCAGTGCCACCTGGGGGCGACACGGTGACGGGGCGCCCTGTCGCAGTCGGGGACGGCGCCTCCCCTTCGGCCAAGCGCTGGCGGCCCAGGTGGGTGGCGCCGCGCGGGGACCCGACGGGCCAGTTCTACCAGAAGAATAAGTCGGTTCATTGTCCAACCCGAGGGAGCCCGGAGAGAGCCACCGTCGCCAGCGATGTGCTGTTGACATGTCATTCGTCCCTTGACTGGCAGAAAACATTCACATGAGGCGCACTGGGTGGCAGGCGTTGTTCTGGGAACTCTACATGTATTAAAACTTCTGTGTATAATGACCGTGTTATCAGGTTAATTAAAAAAAATCAAATAAAAAAGAAATAAAATTAAATAAATTTGGAAAAAAATAAAAGAATAAAAAAATTTTAAAAATACTTCCGTGAAGTCTATATTATCAGAACCCCCTGTGTGTACATACGGTGAAAGGGAGGCACAGAGAAGTTAAATAACTTGCCTAATGTCACCCAGCTAGTAAATTGACAAGCAAGGCTGCAAATCCTCTGCAGTCTCTGCTCTTAGCCCCTGCTGTCCCCACTCACCCAAATGTGTCCTTCTTACGCCACCAACTGCTCCAGGCTTGTGGATCACAAAACAAGGGATCTGCCCTCAAAGAGCTTTTATTGTAATATGGGGAGAAAGACAATAAAAGTGATGGTTGACTAAAGGGAAAAAAAAATTAAGCTTTTAAAGAATTAAAGTTAGGGACGGGCGCGGTGGCTCATGCCTGTCATCCTAACACTCTGGGAGGCCCAGGCGGGAGGATTGCTCAAGGTCAGGAGTTCGAGACCAGCCTGAGCAAGAGCGAGACCCGTCTCTACTATAAATAGAAAGAAATTAATTGGCCAACTAATATATATAGAAAAAATGAGCCGGGCATGGTGGCGCATGCCTGTAGTCCCAGCTACTCGGGAGGGAGGCTGAGGCAGGAGGATCGCTGGAGCCCAGGAGTCGGAGGCTGCTGTGAGCGAGGCTGACGCCAGGGCACTCTAGCCTGGGCAACAAAGCGACTCAAAAAAAAAAAAAAATTCAGTTCATACAAATGTTTTGGTGACAAAAAAATATATATATGTTAAAAAAAATATTTCGGGTCACAGTGTATCTCCAGGTGGCGAAGATTCAGGACGTGCAAAATCGCATCAAACTCGGGCTGCGAGAGTGCCCCTAGCTGTAGACCACAGAAGCGTAATCACTCACCTCATCAGATGTCATCTGCAAACACGGGAGAAGGAAAGGACGAGGGTCGCTTAACCTGGAAGGCATGCAGTGACTCATGCAGGGGACGAGGGCGTCTGTGCTGTGCTCTCCCTCTGTTTTGTCTTCCAAGCGTCTTTCCAGAGGGCTGCAGGTTGTCACGGAGTTCAGGGCCTCGTGACATCACGCAGGCGAGCAGGAAGGAGCCGGCGTGGCTCGTGACATTGCGACATCATCCAGTGGAAAATGAAAGCATTTCCCAGGTGAGAAAGGTCTTGATGAAAATACACCAGGGCTGGGGACAGGAGAGTGGAGGGGAGAGAGAGGAAGTCGACTTGAGATGTGGTGGCCCTGGAGGAGGTGTCCTCAGGTGTCCCCTGAGGGTCACATGCAGCCCACCGGGGGACATTTATCTGGTCTGCCCCGGTGTTTTTGCCACTGCTGCCTGTCCTGCTTAGCAGCCGACTCCTCCCTGGCCGCAGTGCGCATGCTTGGAATGTGCGCCACACTCTCCAACAGTCTGGGGGACAGTGACCTGGCCCCCTGTTTAAAAACTTTGGAGACCCCTGCCCTGGAGCCTTCTCTGCGGTGACAACTGGCGCTGAGACCTGAAGGATATGACAGGCGGCCAACCTGAAGGTGAAGCTTAAGGAATGGCAAGGACGTGAATGGTTGTCACACCTCTCGCTGGTTGGGGACTTAGAAGTAGTGCCTTCCTGTGCTATTTGTCCTGTGATCGCTGTCACAACCCTGAGGAGACATGTGACAAGGTTTCATTTGACAGGGAAGAGAAAAAAAAAAAAAAAGAAGAAGAAGGTCAGAGGGATTTTAATGATTTTTCCTAAAGTGAGACAATTAATTAGGGGGAAAAAAGGGGGGGAATGGAAAGAGAGCACAGATTTGGACCAGGGCCTTCTGATTCCAAATCCTCTTTTGCTCCAGTGAGTATCCCAGATCGTCTTTTGCTCCTCGAGTATAATGAACCGTGTTCTGAATGAGTCTAGTAAAATCTCTCTTTTGTTAGCTGCTATTTCCTCCCAACTCCAGAGTCTCCTGCCTGTTATCCATTTAGATATTTGTTTGGCTGTTTAACATGATTTCCCCAGGTGCAGATGGTCTTTGAGGGGGTGGAATCGTGAACCATCTGAAATTGTAAGCAAAGAAATCGTGTGTGGGGGTGGGAGAGAGAGAGAGTTATGTAATTATAGTAATAAAGTTAATTTGCTCCCAAGAGAAATGTTCCCATACATATATTTTTAAGCAAGAGAGCTTGGAACTTTTATCATACTGACTGATTCCAAACTGGTAAGAGCTGCTGCCTTAAGGGATTAAATGGAGATTACAAGAACCAATTTCCAATTCATTGTGCCTGTTTTGCCTGAGGGACTCTGGCAGTCCTATTCCTGACTTAATGGAAATAAGTCTCTTCAATATTTATGAAGTTCAAAAAGACAGAAAACGCAGACCTCACATAACTGCTTTGTGAAGTTTAAAATTAAAAGAGAGAAAAAAAAAACGTCTATACAGTCCTTCCTGACTCTCAGAAAAACCAGAGAAGACAGATCTGTAAACAAAACCCCTAGATCAACATAATTCTTGGTAATAATTGGTCATTTCCAGAATGGTATGCCATTTTTGAAAGAAGGCATTCATTACAGTATCAAACAGTTAAAAGTAGGTGGCTGGATAGTTATATCATCCACAGATCATGCACTATAGGACATTGGCAATTGTTTTCAGAGGGATGTGGATAAAAAGAGAGAGAGAGACACACACAAAAGGGACCATTAGAGAACTTCAACTATGTCAAGGAAAAGATATAAAAACTGAACTCAGGATGTGGTTGGCTAAAAATAAAAAGGTTTGCCTTTATTTTTTTCTTCTCATTATTTTTGAGGGGAAAGCACAATACAAAGTTTGGGCCTCCATAGCTTAACATGGGTCCCTCGCCAAAAACAGGAATTTCATGGCGAAAACTTAAAAAAATTTCTCCCCCTGCCTAGAAGGAGAAGACTCAAACAATATAAGTATCACTTTCTTTATTTTAGTAAAATTGAGATACAGGAAAAAAGAGCATTTATGTAAACTTCTTGGGATGGGAATCTCCTTTCTTACACGATATCCCCATGGCTTCTATAAAATGTGTAAGTTTAGATGGGTGACCAATATCAGGTTGACATAAATTCAGTTCCTTGAGAGAAAGAAAATGCCTCTTTTTTAATTTGCATGTAGATTCCACATGGTGCATAAGAAGACAGACACAATCAACCCGGAAGGTTTAGAAATAAAGCAGTGCTTATATTAATATATGGAGCCTCTTGCACTCTTTTCTGCAGGTTTTTGGCTTCCTTTTATAACCTTCTTTCTGCCCAAAAGGGACGTGGCCCAGGCCGGGCGCAGTGGCTCACGCTTGTAATCCTACCACTCTGGGAGGCCGAGGCAGGAGGTTCGCTCAAGGTCAGGAGTTGGAAACCAGCCTGAGCAAGAGTGAGACCCGGTCTCTACTATAAATAGAAAGAAATTAATTGGCCAACTAAAAATATACATAGAAAAAAATGAGCCGGGCATGGTGGCGCATGCCTGTAGTCCCAGCTACTGGGGAGGCTGAGGCAGGAGGATCGCTTGAGCCCAGGAGTTGGAGGTTGCTGTGAGTTAAGGCTGATGCCACAGCACTCTAGCCCGGGCAACAGAGTGAGACTCTGTCTCAAAAAAAAATAAAATAAAATAAAAAATAAAAAAAAGTATGTTAAGTATGTTTATAAGATCATTATGCTAGGTTCATACCAAGGCATTCTGGGTCTCCCAGGAACAAGAGTGGGTGCTGTTGCCCCCATCTTGGTCCTGCCCCACCTACGGCTGTGTCGAGGAACTACACTATACTTGGCAGAAGAAGGAATACCCTAGGAATCCGCCAATCAGAACTTAGCAGTGCCAGAATGCAGAGGGCTCCCTAGCCCATGGGCCAAGCACGTGCATACCATAGAGTCTGGAAATTGACCTACAGCAACCTGCATGCCTGGTGAAGACTCAGGTCATGTGACTCCCAACTGTCCAATCAAAGTGGTTCCATGGTGACCTCTAAGCCACTAGGGAGGTCCCAATGTGGCACTATAAAACAAGTCACAGATCATAGCCAAGCTCTTTTTTTCCTGCTACAGTAAGGGGTGCTGCCATCACCGGTGGTGTATGCAAAGCTATATCTTGCTCTTAAACTGTAACCCTACTGCAATCCTATCTTGCTCCCCCTCAATAAATTTCACCTCTTGCTCGCCTTACTTTGGCACATCTGGTCATTCTTCCATCGTGGGCATGCCAAGAACCGACATTCTCAGACTAAAATCTGACAGTTACTTATAGTAATAAAATAAACGTCCAATGGTGGGGAAATGTGTAAGTAAAATACATCACTAGTATGGAATGTCAGGCTGCCACTAAAAATTATTTATATTAAAATAGAGAGGGGAAAGAAAACTCGTGAACAAGATTGTGTTTTAAAAAGTAGAATACTTGGACATGTAAATAATCCAGAAAGAAAAATAAATAAATAAAAAGTAGAATACAATGCTCTGTGTATCCTATGATTAAAACTAAAGAAAAATTATGTGGGGGAAAAATTGCAGGGTTGAAAATAGGAATTATGCTTAGCAGTTATTGAGGGAATTCCTACATGCCGGGCTCTTGTCTAAGCTCATTAGATTAATTCATCTCATGCTCACAACTGTGTGAGACAGACAGTTGTTATCTTCATTTTACAGATGAAGAAACTGAGGCAGAGAAGGTCTAAGTAATTCACCCAAAGTCACACGAAGCCCAGATGTGAATAGAAACCACTGACTTCAGAGTCTGCACCATTAACCATGCAGAAGTGGGTCATTTTTTTTAATCACACAAATTTGCTCTTTTAATGGAAATGATTATATTAAGGTATTTACATATATACTTATAAAAACTAGGTAAGCAATCAAAATACATGCTTTCTGTTAGGAAAGTTAACACTTCTATTAATAGACTACATGACTTCCTTTTAGTTTGGACGCCAGGATCTGACTGACGAGGCAGGGGTTGGGTTTGGTGCTGGACTTTAGCTTCTAGCAAATGTATTTTTAAAAATATTTCCTGTATAATGTTTTTATGTTGGCTTGAGAGTAAGTGAAAACTTTTTAAATTATACAGCCAAGAAAAGAAGGCATAGAAGTAGGCCGGACGCAGTGGCTCAGTCCTGTAATCCTAGCACTCTGGGAGGCCAAGGTGGGAGGATCGCTTGAGGTCGGGAGTTCGAGACCAGCCTGAACAAGAGCAAGATCCCGTCTCTACTAAAAATAGAAAAAATTTCCCAGGTGTGTGGTGGCACGTGTCTGTAGTCCCAGCTACTGACACAAAAAAAAAGCCTGCACACAAATGTTTGCAGCAGCTTTCTTCATCATAGCCAAAACTTGGGAAAATCCATGATCACTTTCAGTGGGTGAACGGTTAAACAAATTGTGGTACAAATTATGTATATCATCCCAAGGAATACTACCCAGCAATAAAAAGGAACAAACTATTGATACATGCAGCAGCCTAGATAAATCCCCAGAAATTATGCTTAGTGAAAAAAGTCAACAAGAAAGTTTACGTACTATACGATTCCACTTACATAACATTCTTGAAATGACAAAATTATAGAAATGGAAAACAGAATAATGATTGCTAGGTTTTCTTTGTTTCTTTTTTTTTGAGACAGAGTCTCACTCTGTTGCCCGGGCTAGAGTGAGTGCCGTGGCATCAGCCTAGCTCACAGCAACCTCAACCTCCTGGGCTCAAGCGATCCTCCTGCTTCAGCCTCCCGAGTAGCTGGGACTATAGGCACAGCCGAAGAGGCCCAGCTAATTCTTGCTCAGGCTGGTCTAGAACTCCTGACCTCAAGCGATCCTCCTGCCTCAGTCTCCCAGAGTGTTAGGATGACAGGCGTGGGCCACTGCGCCCAGCCGACGTGGGTGATCTTTACTGAGATAGAAATGTTCCGTGTTTTGACACTCTCAATGTGGATATCCTGGCTGTGATACTGTATTGTAGTTTTGCAAGTTACCATTGGGGGAAACTGGGCAACACAAGCTCGCTCTATATTATGTCTTATAACTGTATGTGAATCTATAATTATCTCAAAATTAAAATTTTATTTAGATTTTTTTAAAAAACTTCATAGCTAATAAAGACAATAGCAAACCTTTATTGAGTACTTAGTGCCGAGTATGATCCTAAGCATTTGATCCATTTAATCCTCACAGCAACCCTATGGGATAGGGACACCTGAGATAGGTATAATCATTAGTGCCATTCTACAGATGAGAAAACTGAGAGTCAGAGAATGGTTAGGTAACCTGCTTAAGATTCCATAGTTAATAATCGGTAGGGCTGTCATTCAAATTCAGGCCGTCCGGTCCCAGAATCTGTGATCTTGAGCACCATGCTAATAATCAAACAACTTCACGTAACTCAGGCCTTTTCAGCTTTCCTTGAAATTCATATTGGCATTCCCACCTGGCCCCCTTCAGGCAGACCCTTGTACTACATCTGTCGCGATGTCCCTTGCTCTATTTTAGAGTGCATGTATTAGACCCAGTTCACTTGTTTTTCTAATATTGCACGTTATTTCATCTCATCCACAACACAATATGAGACCAAAACAAGCCAGGTTTCTTTAGTTGAATTTGTGTCTTGGCCTCTGAACAACAGTGGGAACAAAGGCCATGGGAAAATTTGGCCTGCTGGAGGAATTTCTTCCCCTATTTTCCAATTTAGAGTTTCCCCGTTTTGTTTTTTTTTTTTTTATATTTTTTAAAATTTTTTTAATATTTTGTATATATTAAACAATTTTTTCTCTCTTTTTATTTTTAGTATCCTAGGATACTAAAAAATAGTTTCCCCATTTTGAAGTTTTCAGATCGCTACCATAAATTGTCTTCCGTGAGGTTTCTTCTTAATTGCCTGCAAGGTTTCATGAAATTAGCACCTACTGTATACCTTCTTCTTGCACCCAGCTGGAAGACTCTCATCTGATTGTTGAGTGAGTCAATAAATGAATACGTTTGGCTTTGTGGAAGAATATCTGTAAATGAACTAAGTTCTACTTTCAGAATGGCCTTTTATCCTACATGGCTCAAGCCGTTTTTCCATTCTTTATAGCTACCTTCATTGTTAACTTTAACAGAAAAAAAAAAAAAAAAGCCATAAGACTTGTACCCTATCTAAGCAGAAAGTTCTTTATTTTAATTTTAATTTTATTTTATTTTGTTTTATAAGACAGAGTCTCACTCTGTTGCCCGGGCTAGAGTGCCGTGGCGTCAGGCTAGCTCACAGCAACCTCCAACTCCTGGGCTCAGCCTCCCGAGTATCTGGGACACCAGGCATGCACCACCATGCCCAGCTAATTTTTTTTATATATTTTTATTTGTTTTATTTTTTTTTTATTTTTGTTTCCAGTAATTACTCCTTCACTACCAATCTATATATTTTTAGTTGGCCAATTAATTTCTTTCTCTTTTTAGTGGAGACGGGGGTCTGGCTCTTCCTCAGGCTGGTCTTGAACTCCTGACCTTGAGCGATTCTCCCGCCTCGGCCTCCCAGAGTGCCAGGATGACAGGCGTGAGCCACTGTGCCTGGCCTATCTATCGTTATATTTACATATCCACAGAACTGTCTGTACTAGCATATATTTTTAAATTTATTTTTTTCACTAAATAAATCCATTTAAGGCCGGGCGCGGTGGCTCACGCCTGTAATCCTAGCACTCTGGGAGGCCGAGGAGGGAGGATCGCTCAAGGTCAGGAGTTCGAGACCAGCCTGAGCAAGAGTGAGACCCCCGTCTCTACTAAAAACAGAAAGAAACTAACTGGACAACTAAAAATATATAGAAAAAGTTAGCCGGGCATGGTGGTGCATGCCTGTAGTCCCAGCTACTGGGGAGGCTGAGGCAGGAGGATCGCTTGAGGCCAGGAGTTGGAGGTTGCTGTGAGCGAGGCTGACGCCACGGCACTCTAGCCTGGGCAACAGAGTGAGACTCTGTCTCAAAAGAAAAAGAAAAAGAGAACAGAGCCTGCAACTTGAACAGATGCATTTTCAGATTCCCATAGGTCTGAACCTCCTCTCCTCGGGGCCGTTGCTGGAGCCAGACAGAGCTGTAGACTGGAGGCTGAAGAGCGCCTCGTTTGATGATCCATTCCATCTCCCCCTCTTTCTCCTGGCAAGTCCTTCTGCAATTTTACAATCCAAGCTTCCCGAGCTCCTAACTGTCAACTAGCTGCCCCTAGCTGTGTAGTAGAGAGACTATTCTCTAAATTCTGTTTTATTTCGGGCCACGTGCAAAGGCAAGATGGGGTGTGAAAAAGACTATTTAAAGCATACAGCCATGTTTTGAAAATCATTGTCACTACATGTAAAAATAGCAAACACTCTGGCGTGTGGAGTTAGAATTGTTGGGACCAGTCACACAGTTCTGCTGTCTGGATCCCCTAGACCTGCGGTCCCCAAGCCCCAGGCTGTGGACTGGTTACCCGACCCTGGCCTGATGGGAACCAGGCTGCTCAGGGGAAGTCACCTTCTTGCCACTAGATGGTGCCTGCTGGCCTTTGAGTCGTTTATTGAGTTGTCTTCTACTACCGTATATCCCCGAAAATAAGCCCTACACATAAAATAAGCCCCAGCAGGATTTCTGAGCATGTGCGCAATAGAAGCCCTACCCCGAAAATAAGCCCTAGTGATGGGCGTGGCTATGAAAAGTCAGTCCTAATGGTGGGCGTGGCTATGAAAATCAGCCCTAGTGATGGGCGTGGCTGTGAAAATCAGCCCTGGTGATGGGCGTGGCTATGAAAATCAGCCCTAGTGATGGGCGTGGCTATGAAAATCAGCCCTGGTGACGGGCGTGGCTATGAAAATCAGCCCTAGTGACGGGCGTGGCTGCGCAGCACATCTGCACAACCCATGCATGTCGTCGTGGAGCGGGAAAGGACACGAGCAGCCCTTCTCATCCGCCCCGTGAGAGCTCTAGTGCTCCACAGGAGAGATCGGGGCCAGTAGTTCTAAAGGAAACAGAGTCACAAGACATTCAGGATGGGATTCGGGGTCTGGAGAGTGATGATGATGTTCCAGAAGGAGACAACTTCACTCTATTGGAATCAATGGAGATGGTTGTACCGTACTTAAAAAAAAAAATAACACATCCCCTGAACATGAGCCCTAGGGTGTCTTCTTGAGGGAAAATAAATATAAGATCCTGTCTTATTTTGAGGGAAACACGGTACTTAGCTATATTTCTCTTTTTACTTCTGATGGATCAATAGAGACTAAGCATTTAGAAATGTACAGCAATTTTCTGTCTATTGAATCTGTAATAAAAATTGCATCTTTTCAATTTTGTATACTTTTTTAAATTTAATTTTCCTTTGAATTCATTTGTAGCGTATTTTACAAAAATGATCATTCTCCTACAGATGGGAAATAGAAATATGAAAACTAGTCCTCCCCACAGACAGTTTTAGAAGTCCTGCTTTAGTATAAAGCCATCATTCAGCATAAAGTCATCTATTATTACTGTTACTCTTGAGTGGTTACTAAGCGTTGCACGTTAGGGTAGGATTATAGGTTATGTACTAAATATGCTAAATTCATTGACTGTTATGTATTTATTGAGAACTCAAAATATTTGAGGTACCTGATGAAGTTGATGCAACTCTTTGCCCATAATTCCTTTGGAAATACTATAGAATTCTGCTCACTTCTGTCCCTGGCCTTAGCTTGCTGTACCATGGTGGGCTAATATTAGTTAGTCTAAGATATGTGAGTCTGGGCCAGTTGCGGTGGCTCACGCCTGACATCGTAGCACTCTGGGAGGCCGAGGCTGGAGAATGGCTCAAGGTCAGGAGTTCGAGACCAGCCTGAGCAAGAGCGAGACCCCGTCTCTACTAGAAATAGAAAGAAATTAGCTGGACAACTGAAAATATATAGAAAAAATGAGCCGGGCATGGTGGCGCATGCCTGTAGTCCCAGCTACTTGGGAGGCTGAGGCAGGAGGATCGCTTGAGCCCAGGAGTTGGAGGTTGCTGTGAGCTAGGCTGATGCCACAGCACTCTAGCCTGGGCAACAGAGTGAGGCTCTGTCTCAAAAAAAAAAAAAAAAACAATATGTGAGTCGGATATTATGTCACCCAAGAATCTGGAATTGGGACATGAGAGACTGAGTGGTTAGATCACAGCAGGCACACAAGCTGAAATGTCAACAGTTGTCATACCACCAACCAGAAGCCACACGTCAGCCTATGGTAGGAAGGGAACACAGAAGTCATGAGTAAGCAGAGAATGAGGGAACGTGGAACAAACGGCAAACAGGCCAGAAGCAGGGAGCGGGGGCCTGTCAAAATGTTAATCAGATGCTGTCACTCACAGGCTCAGAATCCTGCCCTGTCTTCTTGTCTCGGTCAGAGTAAAGCCAGTCTTCCCAACTGCCTACAGGTCCTGTAGAATCTTCCCTCCGTCTGTGTGACTTCATCTCCCACAATCCGCCGCCCTACATGCATTCCAGCCTATTCATTCCTTGTTCTTCCTTGAAGCTGGCCACATCGCTGCCCCAGGGCCTTTGCACTTGCTGGTCTGCACGGTATGCTCTTCCCGTTTCCCGCAGGGCTGGCTCCCATGCCTCCCGAGCTTTGCTCCAAGTTGTCTTCTCGGCAAGGCACTCCCCAAGCACCCTATTTAATACTGGAATCCTGCCCCCACCCATCTACACTCCTTGTCCCCTTCCCTGATTTCCTTTTCTCCATGGCACTATTTCTCTGCCCTTGCCTCTGTTCCCTCTTTCCCCATTTGGTTGCCGATGTTATTGTTTTGGGGTTTATCTTCCCCAGTAGTAGTTTCTTTTTGCAAGTATTAACATAAGCATACATGTACATATTTTTATACACCTTCCTGCTGCTTACACTAAAGGCAGCATACTATAAGCACTATTCTGAACCAGTCCCCCTGCAGCTATGTCGAGATTTCCTCTCTTTCCCTTTTATTGAAGTAAAAATTCACTGTGTGAATGTGTCATCGTCTTTTCTACTAGTCCCATACGGATAACGTTTGGGTTGCTCTCACTTTTTTGCTATTACAAACAATGCCATAAGAACTCATAAATAGCCTTCCGCATAGTTCATTTCATATTTTTGCCATTTTACTTTTGTAATAGGTTCTTAGATATGAGATGAGTATATATATATCTTATTATTTATTTATTTATTATTTTTGATCAATAGAATTGGATTTATTCTACCCAGGGGAAATAAATAATAAACAAGGGAAATGAAACACATTTTATCCAAAGCATGGCCAAGAAGTCTAGTCTAGAACCAAAGGTATTTTAATTCTATTAACATTATCAGCCTCATTTTAATTAATGTTTGGTTTAGTATTATCATTGGACTAGGAATGTTTCATAAAATTAATAATGCACACTTCAGGCATAAGATTATTTCACGATATACATTCTATAATATATATTTGCTATCATAACATTGGATTATCTATTCTTTCTTTTATTTATTTATTTATTTATTTTGAGACAGAGTCTCACTGTGTTGCCCAGGCTAGAGTGAGTGCCGTGGCGTCAGCCTAGCTCACAGCAACCTCCAACTCCTGGGCTCAAGCGATCCTCCTGCCTCAGCCTCCCGAGTAACTGGGACTACAGGCATGTGCCACCATGCCTGGCTCATTTTTTTCTATATATATTAGTTGGCCAATTAATCTCTATTTTTAGTAGAGACGGGGTCTCGCTCTTGCTCAGGCTGGTTTCGAACCAGGCATGAGCCACCATGCCTGGCAGGATTATCTATTCTTAGTGTTTATTTTTAAGTTGTTTCCTGCATTATCTATTCTTATTGTTTCTTTATTTTTAAAATTGTTGGCCCAGAGTGCTAGGATTACAGGCGTGAGCCACCTCACCTGTCTGATGAGGCCCCTTGACAGACCAGAGGGATGCACATCTGGAGGAAGGATACTGGTGAGGAATAGATGAGAGGGGACAGGCCGGGCGCGGTAGCTCACGGCTGTAATCCCAGCACTCTGGGAGGCCGAGGTGGGAGGACTGATAAAGGTCAGGAGTTCGAAACCAGCCTGAGCAAGAGCGAGACCTCGTCTCTACTAAAAATAGAAAGAAATTAATTGGCCAAATAAAAATATATAGAAAAAATTAGCCGGGCGTGGTGGTGCATGCCTGTAGTCCCAGCTACCCGGGAGGCTGAGGCAGGAGGATCGCTTGAGCCCAGGGGTTTGAGGTTGCTGTGAGCGAGGCTGACGCCACGGCACTCTAGCCTGGGCAACAGAGTGAGACTCTGTCTCAAAAAAAAAAAAAGAGAGAGAGAGATAGAGGACAAGTAGGAAATGAGTGGCTAAGTGTGTACCCATGAACATAAAATGGATGTATTGGGAAGTAAAGGTTTTGTTGAAGAATTTGAGCATTTTTTAAAAGCAAATGTAAATTTTCCTTAAGTGCCTAGCAATTTCTAAACTACTTTTAGGCATGTGCTTATACACATACACACCCTTGATTTAGGATTTTAGGACTGCTAGATACCTTTAAGCCATTGAGTAAGAGTTTTTCCCTCTAAATACTTTCAGTGGTTTGTAATGTTTTCCACTCTGTCAGGAGTTTTACTAAGAGCTAACATGCAAGTAGGAGCAAGTTATAAAAAGAGCCACGCCTGCTTAGAACAGAAGCAACTCCTTCAGCCAGCAACAAAGCAAGCTTATCATAAAAGGCAGTGCCTGGAAAAGTAGTTGGGATAATTGTCACGCATAATTCAGACACACCTACTAGCTCTACTCCTTATATCTACACAAAGGAGTCACTTTTAGAGTGACTTTTGTCTTTTTTTTTTGGAGACAGAGTCTCACTTTGTTGCCCAGGCTAGAGTGCCGTGGTGTCAGCTCACAGCAACCTCCAACTCCTGGGCTCAAGCAATCCTCCTGCCTCAGCCTCCCGAGTAGCTGGGAGTACAGGCATGTGCCGCCATGCCCGGCTAATTTTTTGTATGTACATTTTTAGTTGGTCAATTAATTTCTATTTTTCAGTAGAGACAGGGTATTGCTCTTGCTCAGGCTGGATTCGAACTCCTGACCTTGAGCCATCCTCCCGCCTCGGCCTCCCAGAGTGTTAGGATTACAGGCGTGATAGAGTGACTTTTTAAAAACACATGCTCTAATTTCTGAGTCACCAGAGAAGACACAGTATTGTAGTTAACCTGAAAGAGGAAGATCCTGGCAACGTTTAGGAATGAAAGAAATATTCTTGTCTTCATAATTCTCCATGAGAACCTAGGACTCCATCCTCAGCGATGCTTAAGGGCTGTTGGCACTCAGGAAGTAGAGAATGACCTAGTTTTGAGAATGACATATATATAGTATGACATGTTGCTCTTCCAGAAGAGGAAAATATCATTTAAAAAAAAAATCAACCATTCAAAATCAGAGTTTCCACTCTATTCATTTGGGACATATTTATCCTTTTAAAGGATAAATATGGCAGAAGGCTTTGCTTGACCTAAATCCATTCATTCATTCACTCAACAAACATTTTTTTATCGAGCACCTTACCATGCACTGGGCACCTGTCGTATAACCCTGTTCTCGTGCAGGTGACATCCTACTAGGGAGAGACAGGAAATAAAGAAAGGAAGCAAGCGAGATGTGTGTGAAGAAGAACAAAACAGGGTAAGAGGGTGAGGCATGGCAGGGATTCTATTTTATGGAGGATAGTCATAATGAGGACCGTGAACTCAGCCAATATTTGAGCAAAACCCTGAAGGAAGTGACGGACTCAGGTGGCAACATAGAGGAAGAATAGATGCTAGGTAGAAGGGCACAGCAATGCGAAGTTCCTAAATTAGGCACATGCTCGGCTTGTTTAAAGAACATCAGAAAGGTATAGAGTGGCTGATATAGAGCGAGGAAGGGGAAGAGTGGTAGTTAAGGAGATACTTGCAGAAGTTGCCAGATATCCAGGACAAGGAAAAGACTTTGAAGTATGTTAGAAGAGTCCAAGCAGGAGAGTAACTTGATGTGACTTTACACAAAGGTTGATCTGGTTGCTGTGTACACCGCAGACTTTAAGCAACAAAGTGGAATCGCTCATTAAGAGAGCACCCAGTAATCTAGACAAGAGAAGATGGCACCTTGAACTAGACTTGTAGTAGTGGAGGTGCTGGGAAGTAATCAGACATATTTTGAATGCAGAGCGAGGATATCCTGCTGAAAGATTTGAGTTTTTTGGGCAAAAAAAGAAGTGAAGATTATCCTGAAGTTTTTTGGCCTGAGCATCTGGGATAAAAAAGCTGCCATTGGCCGGGCGCGGTGGCTCACGCCTGTAATCCTAGCACTCCGGGAGGCAGATCGCTCAAGGTCAGGAGTTCGAATCCAGCCTGAGCGACACCCCGTCTCTACTAAAAATAGAAAGAAATTGATTGACCAACTAAAAATATATATATACAAAAAAAGAAAAAAAATTAGGCAGGCATGGTGGCACATGCCTGTAGTCCCAGCTACTCGGGAGGCTGAGGCAGGAGGATTACTTGAGCCCAGGAGATTGAGGTTGCTGTGAGCTAGGCTGATGCCACGGCACTCACTCTAGCCTGGGCAACAAAGTGAGACTCTGTACCAAAAAAAAAAAAAAAAAAGTTGCCATTTATTGGAATGGTGACGGCTACAAAACAAGCATATTTAAGAGTGTATATGTGTATAGTGTGTATGTGTTTGTATGAATCAAAAGTTGTTTTGGAGGAGAAACCTATTAAACACCCAAGTACCTGACACATAGTAGACACTAAGATACAATGTAAAGCAATTGGGCAACAAAAATCCAAGTATATCTACTATGAACTTCTATATGTATCTAAGTATATTTACATTTATGTTTTGCAACCATAGGATTCATCAGAATCCTTTGCTTTTTGGTGCTGGATGAGAGATCACTGGAGATCATTCAATTCAAACATTCCAAATAAAGTTAAGGACCAGAGATTAAGGTCAAGCACCCCATTCATGGCACAGCCAAAACCTGCCATCAGGCCTTCTGATTCTCAGTTCATCGTCCCACTTTACACCAAACTCTCCTTGCCCTACGGAACATTACTGTTAACCTCACAGCATCGAGTGAATTATTCTTTTCAAGCGAATATATTTGAGGGGTTCTCCTTACAGAAACTAGCTAGATGGAATCTATCTCACAAACCAGTAAACGCAAGTGAGAACTGCTATATGTGAAGTAGTCATGAGTTTAACCCTCTCGTAACAAGTTCAGTCATGCCAGAAACAGCAATGATATTTAGAAGTGCATTATATAAATAATACATATATTACCAGACAACTACTGTATGTTAGCAAACAAAGACATCCTTTGACTAAGCCTGCATAGCTAGGAAAATACTTAAAGTTAGCCAGCTAATTTTTAACACACTCAATGTGCTTTTTGCTACGAATAAAACTCTACCTGGCCCTTGGCCTGCCAGAACTCAGACTCTATTAATAATTAACTTTCAACAAACCAAGTATTAAATGTCAACCGTGTCAGACACCATGCTAGACATGGTGAGCAAAAAAGGAGTGCTTCTCTTTAACCAAGTAAATAGACAAAAACAAACAAAAAGGAATTCTCAGAACAAAAATGCAATTAAAAAAAATTTTTTTTTTTTAAATTTGGTCAGGTAATGCTATTGATCAGGCAATGCTACAGGAAGCAGAATAACTGGATCTTTGTGGAATTGTCAGCAAGAGGTTTCTCGGATGGCTGTCTATGGGTTTTAAGAAAAGGAATCGGATTTGGCAGGTAGGACATTACAGGGAAGGAAAACACAGAACAGAAAAGTTAAAGAGTAGAGAGGCAAGTAAATCCTGTCCTGTGGGTCCACGCCCAGGCGTAGCAGGACTGGCCCGGCGTTAGCTAAGGGTGGAGGAGGCGGCTGAAGGAAAGAAAACTGCAGACACAAGCCGAGTAGTTCACAGTCCACACCTGATGAGCAATGCATGTGATCAAAACAAAAAAAAAGCATTTAAGTTTTGTTCGGTTTGGCTGCCACTAGTACACATTAGAAAGGCAGACTTTCACGTCCCTCCCTCCCTCCCTCCGTCAGCATTCTCCAATCTCTGTCAAAGTGTTTAACCCTTAATGCACAAGTTTTTTTTTTTCTTTTCCTTTTTTTCTATTTCGGCATATGATGGGGGTACAGATTTTAAGGTTTCAATAAATGCCCTTTCCTCCCCTCCCCCCACAAGTCTGAGTCTCCAGCGTGACCATCCCCCAGATGGTGCACATCTCACTCATTATGTGTGTATATACCTGCCACCCTCCCCCCTGCCCCCTGCCCAATACCCTATTACTGTAGTTCCTATGTGTCCACTTAGGTGCTGCTCAGTTAATACCAGTTTGCTGGTGAGTATATGTGGTGCTTGTTTTTCCATTCTTGGGATACTTCACTTAGTAGAATGGGCTCCAGCTCTAGCCAGGAAAATATAAGATGTGCTATATCACCGTTGTTTCTTAGAGCTGAGTAGTACTCCATGGTATACATACACCACATTTTATTAATCCATTCTTGGATTGATGGGCACTTGGGCTGTTTCCACAGCCTTGCGATTATGAATGGAATGCACAAGTTTTTAAAAAGTCAAGACACACACTATGAGAAAGCTTCTCTGAAGCCCACGATACGAAGAGCAGAGTGTGCAACGAGGCAAGCAGGACAGGAGCGGACTGCCAGCCTCCTCCGCTTCTGTGCCAGGCTGCTGTAAGCGTTAAGTCGGGAACACTAGGTTTCATGCCACGTTTTGTTTTTGCTTTCATGGTTTTTTTGAGACAGGGTCTCGCTTTCTTGCCCAGGCTAGAGTGAGTGCCGTGGCCTCGGCCTAGCTCACAGCAACCTCAAACTCCTGGGCTCAAGCAATCCTCCTGCCTCAGCCTCCCGAGTAGCTGGGACTACAGGCATGCGCCACCATGCGCGGCTAATTTTTTCTATTTTTAGTTGTTTGGCTAATTTCTTTCTATTTATAGTAGAGACGGGGGTCTCGCTCTTGCTCAGGCTGGTCTGGAACTCCTGACCTCGAGCGATCCTCCCGCCCCGGCCTCCCAGAGTGCTGGGATTGCAGGCGTGAGCCACCGCGCGCGGCCCTTGGATGTGTCTTCGCTGGCCGAAAGGCGGGTCTCTGGTTTTCAGAGGACGAACCGGGCCGCAGACGGGCCCCGAGGCGCCCCAGCCCCGGCGGTCGCCCAGGCCGAGCGGCGCCGACTAGACATCCGCGGAACAGAGCGAGCCGCGCGTCCGCGAGCACCGGCCCGGAAGCGGGGAAGGACCGGCCCGGAAGCGGGGAAGGACCGGCCCGGAAGCAGGAAAGGACCGGCCCGCGGGTCCCACGCGCGGCGTGTGGAGGTGGAGAACGCACCACACGCCCTTCACCGGACACCGATCGGCCGGGCCGGGCGGGAGCCGGGAACGCGGCCGCACTCCGCCCGCAGCAAGGCTCCCGCCCGGCGCGCGACCGAGCCGCCCAGACCGAGTTCCGCCTCCACTGGCGCTCCGGACACGCCTCTTCCGGTGGGAGCCCCGCCCCTCGCGCGCACGGCCCCGCCCCGCCCGCAGTGAGCCTTCTCTCCAGCTCCCCGCCCGGCGCGCACCCGAGCGGTCCAGGCCGAGTTCCGCCTCTGCTGGCGGCCCGGGCACGCCCCTTCCGGAGGAAGCCCCGCCCTTCGCGCACACGGCCCCGCCCCGCCCGCAGCGAGCCTTCTCTCCAGCTCCCCTCCACCCGGCGCGCGCCGGCGCCGTCCAGGACGAGTTCCGCCTCCGCTGGCGCCCCAGGCACGCCCCCTTCCGGCGGAAGCCCCGCCCCTCGCGCGCACCGTCCCCGCCCCGCCACGAGCCCGGCGTCCGGTCCGCTCCGCGCTCGCCGGCGGCCGCGTCCGCCCCCGACGCTCTGAGGTCACCGACGGGGCCGGCCTGCGGGGGGCGGAGGGACGGAGGGAAGATGGCGGCAGGGGCCGGATGTTGGCGCCGCCTCCCCCAATCCCGGAGCCGGCGCAGATGAGGCGGCTCGGCTGCGGCCAGCGGCGCTTGGGAAGCCGAGCCGGGGGGACCCTGGCGGTGGGGCCTGGCCCTGCCGCATGCCGGCGCCTCGGCTAGCCTGAGCGGCGGCGGCGGCGGCGGCGACGCCTCTCCTCGGGCCGGGCCCGCGGGCGTGCGGGCGGCGGCATGGAGGACGTTAACTCCAACGTGAACGCGGACCAGGAGGTGCGGAAGCTGCAGGAGCTGGTGAAGAAGCTGGAGAAGCAGAACGAGCAGCTGCGGAGCCGCTCGGGCGCCGTGCAGGGCGCAGGCCCGCCCGGGCCCGGCAGCCCGGCTCGGGCCGGCGCGGCGTCCCCGCGGGCCTTCCCGCCGGGCCCGGGCGCCAAGCCGGGCTGCGCGGCCGCGCCGGGCCCGCGGCGGGCGGGCGGCGAGGAGCTGCGGGACGCCGCCTCCCGGCCGGCGGCGGGCGAGGGCGGCTTGCTGGACGAGGTGGAGCCGCTGCGGCCCGACGAGCTGGAGCGCCTGTCGGGCTGGGAGGAGGAGGCGGAGAGCTGGTGAGCGGGGCGCCGGGCGGGCCGGGCGGGCCGGGCGGGCCGGGGCGCGGCGGAGAGCCCCCGCCGGGCTTCGCGGGCGCGGCGCGGCGCGGGCCCGGGCTCTCCCGCCGGCGCCGCGGGGTCGAGGCGTGCGCCCGGGGAAGGCCGCGCAGCCCGCTCTCCTCGGGGCGCCCCCTGCCCACACGCGCGGCGGGGCCTGCTCTGCGCGCGGCCCCGGCGTCGGGGGCGTGTGCTCGCCGGCGTGTCGCCGGGGCCCGGCCGGAGCCGTGCGCGGAGGGGCAGAGGAAGGGGCCGCTTGGTGCGAGGGGTCCCGGGCGGGACGACAGCCCGCCCTCTGGTTCTTGCTTTTTCCCAACAAGGGACTTGGGTCTGGCACGCCTTCGGGAGCCGTGGAGTGGCAGTTTCCACCCCTCTCGCCTCCGCGTCATCCTCGGGGCAGAGGAAAAAAAAAAAAAAAAAAGAGAGAGCCTTATGGAAAAGCCTGGGCCCAGACTGTACCGAGATACAAGCCGCTTCTCGGTGGGATTGTGGCCCGCACCTTCCTGTCACTTTCCTACACAGGAAGGACACGGGAGGCTTTTCATTTTGTGGCTACCTGGTGAGCACGTCTGTCTCCAGGGACGTTCTCTCCATTCGTCCTCCTCTAAAGTTTTAACTTTTGGTTACTGTGTCTCTGCTTTGTTGAAAACTGAATCTTCTAATGTAGAGAAGTCGAAATCCTTCGTAGACCGGGGCGGTTTGTTTGTTTGTTTGTTTGTTTTTTGCAAGGCAGGAACTTCGCAGTGTTCTGGAGGAGTAGTTCAGTGTTTTTCGCCTGGATTCTGGCCCTGGGTTTGTCGCTTCCAAGCTATGTGACCTTGGGCAAGTTGCCCTGAGCTAAACTTTCTTCCTCTGTTGGGTGGAGAAAGTAACAGTTCGTGCCTTTATAGGGTTGTGAAGATTGAGATGATCCGTGTGTGCACTTAGCGCTGGGTCTGACATGCAGTGAACTCTCTAAAACTAGCTGCTCTTGCTCTTAAGCCTGGGTGTCTAAGTCAAGAAACATTTAGTGAGTTCTTACATGTTGTGGTGGGAGAGTCTAAAGATTCTTTTTTTTTTTTTTTTTTTTTTGAGACAGAGTCTCACTTTATTGCCCAGGCTAGAATGAGTGCCATGGCGTCAGCCTAGCTCACAGCAACCTCAAACTCCTGGGCTCAAGCAATCCTGCTGCCTCAGCCTCCTGAGTAGCTGGGACTACAGGCATGCGCCACCATGCCCGGCTAATTTTTTTTTTTTCTATATATATTAGTTGGCCAATTAATTTCTTTCTATTTATAGTAGAGATGGGGTCTCGCTCTTGCTCAGGCTGGTCTCGAACTCCTGAGCTCAAATGATCCGCCCACCTCGGCCTCCCAGAGAGCTAGGATTACAGGCTTGTGCTACCACGCCCGGCCGAGTCTAAAGATTCTTAAGTGTTGATCTGTGTTCATAAGGCAGTTACAGTCTTGTTGAAAGCTAACTTTTTTATGCAGCTAAATAGACCAGGATGTATACGGTGAATTGCCAAAAGAGTGACAGAACAAAAAGTACCGACTGGCGGAAAACTGAGAAGAAAATAATAGCCCAGAGTAGTTGGGACAAACTTTAAGGAGGAGGTGGTTTTGGAGGCTGGGAGTAGGGAAAAAGAGTGGGAAGGACATTTTATGCTCTGACAACTACAAGAGCAAAGGCAGAGGTATTTGTAATAACCAATGAGGAATATTTGAATGGCAGAAGTACTCTTGAATGTATGATGCCAGGCCTTTGTTTTATTGCCGAGTGATACCAAATATTATTAGAGCTGACTATGGTAGTGACAGCTTTTCATGTAAGTGTGAAATCACGTCCTCCCAAAGGAATCCTCGGTATGTGTGCACTTTAAAAGAACCCAGAATCATCTAAATATTGTCACATGCCTCTTCCAAATAATGATGATAATAATAATGAGGATTAGCTGCACTCCTAAGCCCATTTTTAGATTA
Source organism: Mirza zaza (assembly GCA_008750895.1). Taxonomy (NCBI): domain Eukaryota; kingdom Metazoa; phylum Chordata; class Mammalia; order Primates; family Cheirogaleidae; genus Mirza; species Mirza zaza. The sequence continues at coordinate 21,014 of VSMD01066944.1, forward strand.
CGTATTATTAGAACACATTGACTCCACTTGGAGAAGCTGATTAAGTCTCTGGCCGCTTTGGTTTCTGAGCATAGGCTTCGTTAAGGGAAAGCAAGTCTTCGATACTATGCCAGGAGTTTTGTTTTGACCAGGTGAGCCCTGCTTACTGCTTTGATCATCCCTTCATAGATTGATATTATAGATATCCTACACCTTTTCTGAAAAGATTTGTGTGAATCGAAAGTTGGATAAATCATATTTAAAATGCTTTTGGGTATAAGTTGAAGGGGTGGATGTCAGTGGCAGGAAGATTCATACCAAGAGTTATTTCTTAGCAGGTTAAAAATCTACCTCCTGTAACTTCTACCTGTTGTATTTTCATTTTCATTTAGAGGAATGTTTTCCCCCAAGTGTACATATCACAAACTGCTAGTCCTAAAGATGTTAAAAGATAAAAGAAGAATAGTGAGTTTTTGGATCAAATAAGTGGGAGAAAAACTGGGTTCTTTAATGATGACTTCTTTAAGATGGTCTTGTGAACTGAACATAGCAAATCTCTAAGGAGTATGGTTTCTTTCTTAGATTTGATCTCCCAAAGAACTAGCATCTTATGGAACACACACTTATTTTTTTTTTGGACCCAGCTTCATGATAAGAAATACATTTTGGCCAGGCATGGTGGCTCATGCCTATAATCCTACTAGCACTCTGGGAGGATGAGGCAGGCAGATCACTCAGGGTCAGGAGTTTGAAACCACCCTGAGCAAGAGCGAGACCCCATCTCTACTAAAAATAGAAAGAAATTAATTGGCCAACTAAAAGTATATAGAAAAAATTAGCCGGGCATGGTGGCACATGCCTGTAGTCCCAGCTACTCGGGAGGCTGAGGCAGGAGGATCGCTTGAACCCAGGAGTTGGAGGTTGCTGTGAGCTAGGCTGACACCACGGCACTCACTCTAGCCTGGGCAACAAAGTGAGACTCTGTCTCAGAAAAACAAAAAAAGAAATACATTTTACATCATGACCTAGTACACACATGTATATGAATAATTGAAACAAAAGTTTCATAAAACTATGGTTACTTTTACTACAAGTAAAACTCTAATGCTCTAATATTTTCTATTCTGTTCTATTTCATTAGAAAAAAATGCTGGTTACCACCTACTAAGTTGATTTTGCGACCCATTAATGGGTTGTAACTCCGTTTGAAAAACCCTGTTCTAGAATAACTCAGAAAAGTCCGCGGACAGGACTAACATTATTGTACATCCCAGTGTGTCAAGCTGTCCTAGGCTTATAAATATTTTTTCATTTAATTTCTAGACATTTATGAGTTAAATATCATTTTCTAGGTAAGGAAACTTAATCTCTCTCTAAGCATCAAATAACATACAGTACATGATGGCATCAGGATTTGAATCCAAGTCTCTATACGTGAAAGCCTATGCTGCTCCCTCTGTGTTTTACTTTTTCCAAGGATAATCCCTTTCTCACATGAATGGCTCCTTCGTATATTTGAAGACTGCTGTCATGTCTCTGCTGACCTCTTCTCCCCACCACATACTCTGAGCATTCTCTTTTCCCGAGCAAATAATCCCAGCTTATTTAATAATTGCATAGACAATGTCATTCTGTGATCCTTCAACCATGGTTGTTTTTTTCTTAACTCCAATTGCTCATTGTCATCACACAGGTGCCCAGAACTGTACTCAGCATTTTATTTTATTTATTTGTTTTATTTTTGTTTTTGTTTTTTTTTGAGAGAGAGTGTCTCCCTTTGTTGCCCAGGCTAGAGTGCGTGCCATGGCGTCAGCCTAGCTCACAGCAACCTCAAACTCCTGGGCTCTAGCAATCCTGCTGCCTCAGCCTCCCGAGTAGCTGGGACTACAGGCATGCGCCACCATGCCCGGCTAATTTTTTTCTCTATATATATTAGTTGGCCAATTAATTTCTTTCTGTTTTTAGTAGAGATGGGGTCTCGCTCTTGCTCAGGCTGGTCTCGAACTCCTGACCTCGAGCAATCCGCCCGCCCCAGCCTCCCAGAATGCTAGGATTACAGGCGTGAGCCACCGCGCCCGGCCTACTCAGCATTTTAGATGATACTTGACCAGACAGAGTATGGTGGGTATATCTTGCTAGAGCTAAATGGTATTTTTTTTTTTAGCCAAATACTTTGTTAACAATTTCAACTTCTGTTACTTGTACTTAATATGAGCCAGGAATGCTGACTTCTCCCAATTTTTTAATACATAAGATGTTATACTGAGTCTTCCTAACATTGTTTTTGTGTAATGAATATTTTTAGCTTAATTATAAGGCTTTTAAATTTTGTTAGTCTTAGCTTAGGCATTTAATATTATCTATTCTTTCTGATTTTTTGGTCATCTTTATATTTGGTAGGCATACCTACTAGGTCTTCATTCAAATTACTGATAAAAACATTAAATTGACAGAATAAATTACTCTGAAGTGTACAACTCAACTAGACTCTCTCTAGATTAACATCAGTCCGTTAACTAACATGTTATGGCAGTTCAATAACTACTAGTTCCACCTATTATCATCAGGCCTACATGACATTTTGTCTGGATATTATGAAAGATTTTGCCAAATGCTTTGCTGTAATTAAGCTTTACTGTTCCTATAGGATTCTAACCTGCAATGAAGTAAACCTGTTAAAATAGAAATTGCAGTTAATTTGGTCTGACTTGTTCATGGTGAGTCTTCTGGCTTTCATGTAATCACTTTTTCCTTTCCTAACTTGACCTCATTCTGTTTAATCCAGTTCTGAATTTTGCAAGGGAATCGGTTTGATCTGGAATTTATTATCCGGGCTTTTGATCCTGCCCTTGTTTCCAGTGGTATTTTAGAGCAACAGTGATTCAGTGATAAAATTTCAATTCTTTTCCATCATTCAGAGGGGTGAGCTTAAACCCACGTCAAGGTATATTCTGGCTTACTAGGTCAATTTTCTCTTTACGTTTATAAAGACATTTTAAACTTAGAGTAATTTCTCATCTATAATTTTGTTGATAAATTTTCCCTATTTAGAGATAGGTAGGGGCCAGGAGCGGTGGCTCACGCCTGTCATCCTAGCACTCTGGGAGGCCGAGGCGGGAGGATCGCTCGAGGTCAGGAGTTCGCAACCAGTCTGAGCAAGAGCGAGACCCTGTCTCTACTAAAAATAGAAAGAAATTAATTAATTGGCCGACTAAAATATATATATATAATAAAAATGAGCCGGGCATGGTGGCGCGTGCCTGTAGTCCCAGCTGCTCAGGAGGCTGAGGCAGGAGGATCGCTTGAGCCCGGGAGTTTGAGGTTGCTGTGAGCTAGGCTGGGCAACAAAAGGAGACTCTGTCTCAAAAAAAAAAACAAAAAGAGATAGGTATGTTGTTTTTACTCTGTGTTTTTTTTACTCCTGGCTCTTCACTTCTGAGAGTTAGTTTATTACATGAGCTCTTTATTTTTATGTATGCTTTTTGTAGAGGGTGGTTAATAAAATATGTCCATAATTTAATCTGATAAGCATTAGGTTAATGAAGCAGTTTAATTTGTATAATTCTCACTACTTGTCTGAATAGTTTGGCATTCTCTCACTGATTAACATCTCGGGAAGTTTTGTTTTCTAGACTCTTATGTACAAAGGAGGTGTTATTTTAAAGTAATGTGGTTGATGTATATTGTGTACATGTGTTCTAGATGAGTCAGAAATTATACATCTAGATGAATGTTCTGTTCCCATCTTAGCACTGGCTAAGATTCTGACGTGGCTTTAAACTTTCTTCATTAATGAAACAAATTCTTAGCACTCCTGCGTGCAGCACAATGTTTGGATCACCGAGCACATGATGATGCAAGTTCTTGCTTTCTTAAAAAATGGAATTTGGCCAAGAAGGGCCTGATGGCTGGTAAAATATGTTACATTCCCTATTGTTTGAGCGTGTTTTATATACCAAGTTTTGTGTAAGGCATTTTATACCTGTTGAATAATTTAATGTTTTGAGTTGTAGTTGTTATCCCCAATTTTTTATTGTGGTAAAATATATATAACACAGAATTTACCACGTTAATCATTAAGTGTACAGTTCATGGGCATTAAGTACATTCACGTCGTGCAGTCATCAGCACCACCCATCTCTAGAACTTTTTCATCTACCCCAATTGAAACTTTGTATCCATTAAACAACTCCCCGTTCTCATGATACCCAGCCCCTGGCAACCATCAGTCTACTTTCTGTCTCTACGAATTTGACTACTCTAGGTGCTCACATAAGTGAAATCATACAATATGTACCTTTTTGTGTCAGGCATTTATCATTTCTTCAGAGGTCATCCATGTTGTAGAGTGTGTCATGTTATCAGCATTTTACAGTAAAGGAAGCTAAACCCACAGTCACGTAGCTAATAAAGTGAAATTGAGATTCACACCAAGCCTCAGTCATTTCTCAAGAAGAACATTTTATCTTGATTTATTGAGCCTACAGATATTTAGCTTGGGGAAGATAAAACTTTTTAAATATTTGAAGGACTGTAATAAGGATTGATTGATTATTGGACTTATATAACTTTGGAGGTCATCACTGTAACAATAGGTATAATTCAGAGGCAGGCAAATTCTGATTTAATGTAAGGTAGAATTTTCTAATAGCCATTCTTGGGTGGTATGGACCACCTTAAATTGTTTAAAGTAGCCTTCAAAAGACTACTGAATGTTCCCATGGCAAGGGATGTTAAAAAGAAGTCCAGTAGTTGAATTAGGTGAATTCTAATTGTTTTTTTTTTAATTACATGTTTCTGTGATTGAAATAATTGCAATCTAGTTGGGAACATAAGATACTTTCAAGACAAAGTGCTAAGCTTAAGTGTGGGAGAGATCTTTAGCAGTGTTTTCTTCCAAGTCTATGGCATGTTTCTCTGAATATCCTCAGTGGTGGCCAGTTCTTTTCCTTTTGAGGGTATGTCTGAGTTTTGAAAGCTGTTAGAAGTCATTATCATGCCTAGTGAACAAAAAATGGGTTAGCAGGATACTTAAAAGTCCTTAGCAGTCCAGTGCTAATTCACCTTTTCCCTACGTCTACTTGCTTTTGCTGGAACACTTCATGAACATTCATGCCTTTTGGTTTTTGGTGTTCATTCTGCACATACTAATAATTACTTACTCTTTAAAGCGCAACTCAGATTTTTTCTCCTTTGTGAAATTCTGACTTTCCAGCTTGGTTTACTTCTTGTTCAGTGTTAATCCATCACTGTTTATATATCCTTTTTTAGAGTATATTTAACAACCTTGAACTTTGGTCTCTCTCTTCTAGATTGTGAGCAATATAAGCAGAGGGACAGTATCTTGTTCATCTTTATGTTTCTGAACAGGACCACAGGATCTGTGCGTAGTAATAGTTTAGTTACATCGAATTGAATTAATTTGATTATCAGTGATGTTTGGTTAAAATGAGGTGAAACTTTAAAATAATGAGACCAAATTTCTTGCTTGACCCTTGTGCCAGTCACAAATGAGGAATTTCACACATGTTCCGAATAAATGGCAGTATTGAGTCCGTATTCTCCCATGATGAATTGAAGAAGTACTGTCTAGATACAGTGACTGACGCTAAAAAATCAGTTTTAAAATTAACCAAAACAGTGATGTGGCTGTCTCTGGTAGGATTACAGATGCATTTTGTTTTAAACTTTGTACTTTTCGTGATTTCCAAATTTTCTGATATGAATATGAGTTGCTTTTATAATTTAAAAGATCCCATTGATAAAATTTAAGTCAGTTTCCTTAGCTTGTGGTCATGTAGGAATCATAATAGAACATGATATAGTAAAAGCCATTGGTGTTTTCCTTGTTACTTAGCGGTAGTAAGACTATATATCACAGATAAGGAAATTTTGGTTCCAATAAGTTTAGATGTGCATTTTTGAGAGAATTGGAACCCAGGTCAGCTGATGTGTATTGATCTTATGATCTATTATTCTTGTTTGTTTTAAGTTTAACAGTTTAATTGGACAGAAAAAGATTTCATGAAGTGGATAAAAAGTTTCACAAACTGGATAGCACTGAGGACCAAAAGTGGTTCAGAATTCTCCCTATTCTTGTTTTTAACTTGCAGCTATTAAAACACTTATCAGATTTACCTAAATAAACTATGTAGTCTGTTTTCTCTCACACACACACAAACAAATCTACAACTTTATTTTCCAGAAATATCAGAAAAGGAACCCCAGAGCTGTATAGCTCATATATCCTATGAGCCTTCTGGAAGTTGCTTCTGCTCCTCAGTCCCATCTTTGGGACCACTCTGGATGTGAGTCCCTATGCCCAACTGCCCAGGGAGCCTGGTGCCGATGCTTTGGTGGCCCAAAAGGGCTACTTAACCTTTTCCTCCACTTACGAAGACCCCTGCCTCCTTGCCCTTCTGCTAGGAACATACCGATGAATATAAGTTAACTTTACAACTAGTATAATTTTGGCCAGGCACAGTGGCTCACACCTGTAATCCTAACACTTTGGGAGGCCAAGGCCGGGGGATCACTTGAGACCAGGAATTCGAGACCAGCCTGAGCAAGAGCGAGACTGTGTCTCTATAAAAGTGGAAAAATTAGCTGGGCGTGGTGGCGCATGCCTATAGTCCCAGCTACTTAGGAGGCTGAAACAGGAGAATGGCTTGAGCCATGAGTTTGACATTGCAGTGAGCTATGATCATGCCTCTGCACTCTAGCTCAGGCAACAGAGTGAGACCATGTCTCAGAAAACAAACAAAAATACCTAGTGTAATTTTGACATGATTTTTTAAAAAGAGACAATTTGAGCAGTAAATAGCAGAATTAAAGTATTGTCTTAATGTAAATGGATTGAGTTATGGTAATATATTAATACTATTCCTTATAGTATTGACCTGTACAAGCCTACGCATGCTGCATGTGACTCCTGTTGTGTTAGTTTTTAGTAGCAAAAATGAATTTGTAAAAGAATGTAGGATTTAAGGCTTTCAGTAATATAAGTTCTTGTTTTGCCTGTTCCATTTACTCAACATCATATCCTTGGGGATCTTTCATTTAGGGATCTAAGTTATGGAGGAAATGAACACCTTTAAGAACAAACTAGCTTATTTAAGAGGAAGGCTTTAAATGAGATATTTCAACTAGGAGTGCCTCTGAAAATGTGAAACAGTTTATTTTGATCTGGGAAAAGTCTCATTCTGTAATGAAATCAAAATTTTCTTAAGCACTATAGAGAGAAAAAAATTATATCTCCTTGAAATGTGAGGATTAGTAGAAGCAAGATCACACAGTACTATTGTATCTGATAAGAAAATTTTGAAACTATTTGGAAAGATATGAAGGAGGTAGTTAGTAAATTAGCAGTTTAGAATTCATGAGGATGAATCAAACCATCTCTCACTTCTACAGTTTACTAGGCAGCAACTACTTCATTCAAGAGCTGCTGCTCATCTCTCTGTGAGAGAGTAAGAAGGTACCTGATCATGAGTGGCCATTAAGGTTGTTTTGGGGGTTTTTTGTGTGTGCGTGTGTCCACATTTTTTATTAATATTTTAGATTTATCTTTTTATTGATACATATTATGTTACATATTTATGGGGTGCATGTGATATTTTGTTGCATGCATAGAATGTGTAATGATCAGGTCAAGGTACTTGGGGTATCCATTACCCTGAGCATTTATCGTTTCTGTGTTTTGGGAGCACTTCAAGTTCTCTTTCTTCTGGCTACTTTGAAGTACATGTTCTTGCTAACTGTGGTCACCTTACTCTCCTGTCACACATTAGAACTTTTGCCTTCTATCTAAGTGTGTGTTTGTACTCATTGACCAGCTTTTCTCTTATATTGTTAATTACAGTTCTGATGGTTCTTGTCTTGGTCCAGTTGGTATTGGTATAAGAGAATACCTGAGGCTGGGCGACTTGTAAAGACAAGAGGTTTATTTGGCCCATGCTTACACAGGCTGTACCAGAAGCACGGTGCCAGAATCTGCTTCTGGTGAGGGCTTCAGGGAGCGTCTAATCATGACAGAAGGTGAAGGGGGAGCAGGCATGTCACATGGCGGAAGAGGGAGCAAGTGAGCTGGGGAGGAGGTGCCAGGCTCTTTGTCAGGTCTTGCAGGAACTACAAGATGTCCCAAAAGTCGCTGTCCATAGGGAAAATGGGAAATTGTAGCTAAATGTACTTTTACTTACAAAATATGCCTTACAGCATTTTTCCTTAGTTTGGGGACTTTTTGGACACCCTGTATTGTAGTGAGAACTCATTACCACAAGGATGGCCCCTAGCCATTCATGAGGGACCGCACCCCTGTGACCAAACGCTTCCCATCGTGTGTCACCTCCAGCCTTGGGGATCAAATTTCAACATGAGATTTGGAAGGGACAGATACCCAAATTATATCAGTTCTCTCATAATTGATGTATATATTTAACAATATACATAAATTTATAAACGATTGACAAATTTATGTAATATATTTAACAGTATACATAAATTATCTTTAATGATGTTTTAGTTCCTTTCTAACGATTGCTGTAAGGGAAAAAATATCTTGAAAGACCTTTTTATTTCTAACAGATTTTAACAGCTTTATTGAGATATAATTTATATACCAAGGCTGTGGCACCATCGCTCACACCAGTAATCCCAGCACTTTGGGAGACCTAGGCGGGAGGATCACTTAAGGCCAGCAGTTTGAGACCAGCCTGAGCAACAAAGCAAGACCTGGTCTCAGAAAAAACTTAGCTGGGCATGGTGGTGCTCGCAACTCGAGAGGCTGAGGCAGGATCACTTGAAGCCAGGAGTTTGAGGTTTCAGTGAGCTTTGATGCCACCACTGCATTCTAGCCTGGGCAACAGGGTGAGACCGTGTCTAAAAAATAATTTACATACCATAAAATTCACCTGTTTAAAGTGTACTGTGGTTTTCAGTATTCAGTGATTTTTAATGTATTTACAGAATTGTACAACCATCACCATAATTTGGTTTTTAGAATATTTTCAACATACCCAAAAGAAACCTTGTACTCATTAGTAGTCATTTTCCATTTCTCTTCTCTCCACCCCCTCTCCCATCCCTAGGCAACCACCGATCAACGTAGTCTCACAGATTTGCCTATTCTAGACATTCCATACATGTGGTGTCATACAATATGTGGTATTTTGTGACTGACATCTTTTACTTAGCATAATGTTTTGAGATTCATCCATGTTGCAGCGTTATGGCCTCCAACACATTTTTTAAAATGTCTCTTTCAAAATTATAAATACCAACTCAGAAAATTTCAAACAGGACAAGAATGAATAAAGTAAAATAAAAAGTAAGTCTGTCGTAATCAGAATGAGGATTAAAAAATTTCCTTTTTGGTGGGAGCATATCTAAATGGCTACAGAAATACTTTGTTAAAACATCTTGCTTCACTGTGTTATACGTAGTGGGGCCACCTAATAGATAGTCTCACCGGAGATGTTCAAGGGAGGTTTTCCTGCAGAAGTGACATTTAAGCCAGGACTCAGCAGAAAGTAGAAGTGAGCAGGGGAGGGTGAGATGAGCAAGGAGTGAGATTGAACTTATTCTAGGCAAGGGGAACAACACGCACAAATGACCTAGAAGCGAAAGTGTCGGGCTTTCCAGGAATAGAAATTAGTCCATATGGCTGTTATTTAGATTTGTGTGGTGGAGGAAGGTGAGAAACGAAGCTAAAGAAGGACTGCAGCAGTTAGATCATCGGTCAGGTCTCAAGGGCTGTAGGGACCATTTTTGGAAAAAGTTCTAAAGGCAAGGGAAATTGGCACGGAATTTTTAACAAAGGACTGCTAATAAAGTCAGATTTTTATTTTAGAAAATACTTCAGCTACAGTATATAGAATGGATTAGAAGAGGTCAAGACCAGAGATTTTCAAATTTAAAAAGAGATTTTCATTTTAAAATTGTTTTGGCTATTGTTAGCCCTTTCCATTTTCATATGAATTTTAGGGTCAGCTTGTCAAATTTTATTTATTTATTTTCCAAGTATTTACATGACTACAAGCTTGTGGATTTCTTTTAAAATGCCTTGCTTTTTAAAAGTGTTCTAGGGATGTGTTGATTCTATAGGTCAACTTGGAAGAGTTGACAATAGTATGTAGAGTATTCAGTTGTATAAACATGATATATCTCTCCATTTATTTAAGTCATTTTTAATTTCCCTTAGCAATATTTTGTAGTTTGCAGTATACAAGTTTTGCATTTCATTTGTTAAATTTATTCCCAGGCATTTTATTCTTTTAGACACTATAATAGTGAGTGAAGTTGTTATATTTATTTCATATTCAGGTTGTTCATTGACAATTTGAGAAATACAATTGATTTTTTGCTTATTGACCTTGCATCCTGTGACCTTTCTAAACACATTTTTTATTCTAAATGGGTTGTGGTTTTCTTTGTTTGTTTTTTTGTACAAAAGATTTTCAGTATACAGGATCATTTTGTGATTAAAGACAGTTTTACTTCTTTCTTTCCAATCTGGATGCCTTTAATTTCTTTTTCTTGCATTATTAGCCTGATATTACCTAGCTAAATATACAGCATTTAATGTTAATAAATTAACATTAGTTAATATTAGCTAGATATACAGCTAATTATCTAATATTAGCTAGATATACAGCATTTAATAGAAATGATGAGAGCATATATCCTTACTTTGCTCCCAGTCTTAGGAGAAAGCATTTGCTTTTTTGCCACTAGGTCTATTTTGGAAGCATTTGTGTAGAATCAGCATTATTTTTTCCTTAATATTTGGTGGAATTATTAAGTGAAAGCATCTGACTGTCCCTGCATTTTTAGTAGGGCACCCAGTCCATTCACATTTAATGTAATTATCGGCGTGGTTGGATTTATGGCTGCCATTTTGCTATTTGTTTTCAGTTTGGCGCAGTTGTTCCTGTTCGTTGTCCCTCCTTTTAACTGTATTCTCAGTATGATTGACTTCCAGTTGTATCCTGAACATTTTGGGTGCTATGTTGTGAGAATTAGAATCGTACTTACTCTTTTTCAGTCAGTCACCCCGACTAGGTATATTTTGTGGGTCTGGACTGAGTGGATGTTCAGCTCTCTGCCAGGGCCCGTTGACATCACCTCGGCAAAAGTGAAGTGCTGGCTCACACCACCCCCTTTCCTATGGACGGGGTGCCCACATCAGCTCCCTACTGGGACCCACCGTGACACGGAGGTGGGGAAGGGGAGATGATGTGTCCTAATGCCCGATGCCTTCTTTTGTGGGGGCGGAGGCTCAGCCCTCCACTGGGCCTCTGTGACTTAATTTTAGTAGCAATAGGATAATTAAGTAATGTTCAGGATTTTTAGGCAAGTGAAAACTTGAAGCTCATACCTGTTTTAGGTTGCATTGGCCATCAATAAAGTGGCTGGGTTTATCATAAAATATGTCTCGGCCGGGCACGGTGGCTCATGCCTATAATCCTAGCACTCTGGGAGGCTGAGGCGGGAGGATTGCTTGAGGTCAGGAGTTCGAAACCAGCCTGAGCAAGAGCGAGACCCCGTCTCTACTGAAAATAGAAAGAAATTAATTGGCCAACTAAAAAATATATAGAAAAAATTAGCCGGGCATGGTGACGCATGCCTGTAGTCCCAGCTACTTGGGAGGCTGAGGCAGGAGGTTCACTCCAGCCCAGGAGGTTGAGGTTGCTGTGAGCTAGGCTGACGCCATGTCACTCTAGCCCGGGCAACAGAGCGAGACTCTGTCTCAAAAAAAAAAAAAAGAAAGAAAATATGTCTCTCTTGATTAAACCATGTACTATGATTTAAGAAATTCTAAAGTGTCAGTGAAAAAATGTTATTAATAGGCAGACTATTTTGAAGAATTCCATGTGTTTGTAAGAAATGAGCAAAAGAGATGTACAGTTATTACAAATGTTTTTATTTGGGATTTTCCTTAAACTTCAGGGGCTTAGACAGCTTGGTTCTGCTACAGGTAGATCCGGTTATGTGATACAGCCCAGCTCATGTGTCCTCTGGCAAGTTTAGAAGTATGTACTCTGAAACCTCATCCAAGGTTCCCTGAGCAAAGAATAATTTTGTGCCAGTATCATACGGGCCAAAGCCCTTTGTTTCTAGACTTGCAGTAGCAATAGGGACGTTGAAATAAGAGGATACAGTGATAGAGAAAGTTGATAGATGAAAGTGCCCAGGGATTCTTCTTTCTCTTTGTTTTTTACTTATAATTTTCTCCTCACAGCCTGTCGAACTGATACTCAGGGATGATTCAGTCATTCTCTCCGTTTTCATCACTATGGACACGTGCTCTCTTAACTTTTGACTGTTAATGGGAAGAGAAAGGAGTATTCCATATTCCCAATTAGTGGGGAGTAAACACAGGAATGGGAGAAAGGTTTTTAAAGGTAGCATCAACAAGACTTAGTGACAGATTATCGATGAAGGGTAGGAAATTTAAAAGATGGAGGAATCCAAAATTACTCGTAAGTGTTCAGCCTTTCTAACTGAATGAATTGTAGTGCCATTAACAAAACAGCAAAGATACCATGAGGGATTCAATGTGAGTAGAGAAGGATGATGATGTTTTATTTTAATTGATTTTGAATTATTTGTTATATTTATTTAGTTTATAGTAGTTTCTGTATTTTAAAAGATGGTAAAGGCACCTTGCAACTTTTTTAAAATAGCTTTACTAAAATGTAATTTACATACCATAAAATTCATTATATAATTCAGTGACTTTAGTATATTTACAACCATCAAACCAGTACCCTAACCATCACTACCATCTAATTTTAGAATATTTATATTACCCAAAAAAGAAACCTCATCCCCATTCCCACCTCCAGCCCCAGGCAACCACTAGTCTGCTTTCTGCTTTTCTGGACATTTCATATAAATGGACTCTTACAGCATGTGAATATGTGTTCTTTTGTATCTGGCTTTTATCACTGAGCATAATGTTTTTGAGGCTTACCCATATTCCTTGAGTTGTTTTTTGTTTTTTTTGTGGTTTTTTTGAGACATAGTCTCACTCTGTTGCCCAGGCTAGAGTGTCGTGGCGTCAGCCTAGCTCACAGCAACCTCAGACCCCTGGGCTCAAGCCATCCTCCTGCCTCAGCCTCCCAAGTAGCTGGGACTATAGGCACTCACCACCAAGCCCAGCAAATTTTTTTTTGTTTCTATTTTTAGTTGCTCTGCTAATTTTTTCAATTTTTAGTAGAGATGGGGTCTCGCTCTTGCTCAGGTTGGTCTCAAACTCCTGACCTCAAACGATCCTCCCACCTCGACCTACCAGAGTGCTAGGATTACAGGTGTGAGCCACTGCGGTTGGCCTCCTTGAGCTTTTTAAAATGAGTTTTATAGCCAACAGTAAAGTAATTGTGTACTTAGTACACATGAATTATGTGGGTAAATTATGTAAAACCAGTTAGTGTAGGGAAAAGTTATATATTGAAAAAGTGGTAGTATCGTAAAGTAGTTTTATTGTTTATTATTCATCTATAGAGGTTTAGTTTGCTTAACATTTATTAACATAGAATATCATGTATAATATCACAGGTTTTAAAGTGAAGGTACTGAGGTAGAGATTTGTTATGGATCATTTGCAGTATTTAAGCAGGAAAGAGAATGAACCCCACTGATTTCATTTGGAATTGTTTTTCTATAAATGAGATTCTGTTGTGATATTGTTCAAGTGAATGTGGATTGTGGACTGAAGAAGTGATCATTTATCCCATTAGTCTTGATTATCTTGATCAAAGCTAAATAATGTATGTGAGTGACAGATTTAGGTTATAGATAGGGGAGAACAGAGAAGGAATGAGAAAGGTACATATTGCTACGAGAAGTAGTCTGTCTTTTCTGGTATTGTAGAGATATATTAATTTAAATGTTTCCACTGAACAACCCATCATATTATTGTGCTAAGTTGATTAGTATAAAATGTGAAATTATTAGCTTTTGCCTTATTGAGACATTTAACTATGTAGATATATGTTATCAAAGCACAATTTTGTTTGCCTTATACATTCTACTTAAAATGTCTTCATCTGAAAAATACTCTAGTTAGGTATCAGGTACTATTCACGTTTTTCATACAGAGTCATGCTTGAAATAAGTGAATAATAACGGACATAATCTAGACTAATCTGAGGAAAAACTATGAAGTAGGAAATTTAAGTACACCCCTCCTCTGTCTTCTGCTCACCTTTTCCCTTCTGTATACCTTCCCCATTAGCTTATAAAATACTATCCCTTTCTTTTCTGAAACTGAAGCAATTTCATAATTGATTCACATTAGGTTATTAGGGGTTTAAAGTATTGTTTTTCTCAGACATACCATTGTTTGAAAACAGGACTACAGGCCAGACGCTGTGGCTCACACCTGTAATCCCAGCACTCTGGGAGGCCAAGGCAGGAGAATCGCTTGAGCTCAGGAATTCGAGACCAGCCTGAGCAAGAGTGAGTCTCTACGAAAAATAGAAAAAATTAGCAAGGTGTGGATGGTGGCCTACACCTGTAGTCCCAGCTACTTGGGAGGCTGAGGCAGGAGGATCACTTGAACCCAAGAATTTGAGTTTTCAGTGAGCTGTGATGACGCCACTGCACTCCAGCCTGGGTGACAGAGGGAGACTCTGTCTCAAAACAGGAAAAGAAAAGAGGACTACAGAGTGGCTTCTGCTTAACTAAAAGGAATGAATCACTGATGGTAGAGTTTTGTGTGTGTATATGGTGGGAAGAGAAATGAGAGTTAGAGAGCAAGGAATTTAGCTCCTCTTGCTTTCTGGACTAGATGTAATGATCTGACTATATTAGGGAGTTAGTCAAGTACTATTGCAATGGAATAAACTGTTGTAAAGATAGATGTTTCTTCATGGTTTTAGTAATAATAATAAAAGAGAAAAATAAGATACATTTTAGGAATGCTTCATTTGGGTTCATTTAGTACTTGAAATTTGCATTTTGTATTGTTACAGTATCACTTTCTTCCTGTGCAGTAAGTGGGCGATTTTAAACATACTCCATTTCTTTTACACTCTCCCCCCCCAATTTAAATCTATACAGAATGATGTCTATTTTATAACCTGTGCTTAGTAATGAATGTTTTTGTTTTTGTTTTCTTCTAGGCTGTAGTAATGAATGTTTTTGTTTTTGTTTTCTTCTAGGCTGTATTCATCACCAAAGAAAAAACTTACACCAATGCAGAAATCAGTTAGTCCGTTAGTTTGGTGCAGGCAAGTTTTGGATTACCCAAGTCCTGATGTTGAATGTGCTAAAAAGTCTCTTATCCACAAACTTGATCAAACTATGTCAGGTATGTCTCTAATTTTACTTGTAAATTTGTTTAAAATTAAACGTCAACATCGAGCAGTGTGGTTTTAGGAAGGCAGTTCCTTGTTTGGTAGCATTTTTCAAGTCTCGTGCATGCCATCATAAGAGTTTTTGCCATATGCACGTACCCCTGTTCTATCATTTACTTAATGCAATATTTGAAAATATCCCTTCTTCTTGTAGTCTCATCCTAAAGGATAATCCATGAAATAGTGAATTTTATGCGATAAGTTTTTTTTCTAATACAAATTAAAACAAATAACACTTAACATAAACATGTCTGATATTATCTAAAATCATCTCACATACTGTCACACTTCAGGGAAACTGATGTGGTACGAACTACAGGTAGAGAACCAGAGAGACCTCGCTCTCCCTCTGCCACCACCTTGCTGTGTCACTGTCACCTTATCTAACTTCTTTGAGCTCAGTTTTCTTTATTTATAAGAATGGTGAATCTTGAAAGGTTATTTTAAAGATTAAATGATAATGATATGAAAGAGACTAACATGTTTTCTGGTTCATAGTAGGTGTTTGGTAAATGTATTCATTTCCTTGTGTTTTTCTTTACTTGACATTTTAGATTTAAATTGCTTTTATGCTCTTTTGTTTGCTAGCATTAACAAAGCTGACAAAATGTGTCTGTGGCTATTTATGACATTGAATGTAGCATGCTAGTGCAGGCAATGTGGAAATGTAGGGAAAATACCGATTTATTTTCTTAGTATTTCTCTCGTTCTCTTTTTAATACTGTTACTGTTTTATGAACTATTCATATAGTAAAGAATTGATGTATAATTAGGTTTTTTGTTTTTGTTTTTGCTTTGCATTCACTCGTAAGCCATGTACTTAAAATTACTTATTTTGCCTTTATTATAGAAGACAATGTATGCTTTATGGTTAGAGTTTAAGCTGAAAATGGTCAGGAGAAGCAGAGGAGAGACCAGCTAAATAGTTAAACTGGCATACAGTAAAGCCAAGTTCCTTTGGCTGTAAGGAGCAGTGGTTATGATATGCAGATGACTTACAGGATGAGATTACAGAGCTCCTGAATCTGAGCCTGTTTTAATACTAAAGTCTTAGTTTTCCTCTCTGTAAAGAAGCCCATTTGGCCCCACGCAGTGGCTCACACCCCTAATCCTAGCACTCGGGAAGGCCGAGTCTGGAGGATCACTCAAGGTCAGGAGTTCGAAACCAGCGTGTGCAAGAGGGAGACCCCATCTCTACTAAAAATAGAAATAAATTAATTGGCCGACTAAAAATATGTAGAAAAAATTAGCCGGGCATGGTGGCTCATGCCTGTAGTCCCAGCTACTCGGGAGGCTGAGGCAGGAGGATCGTTTGAGCCCAGGAGTTGGAGGTTGCTGTGAGCTAGGCTGATGCCACAGCACTCTAGCCTGGGCAACAGATTGAGACTCTGTCTCAAAAAAAAAAAAAGAAGCCCTTTTGGAAAAGCAATAGCCTTCATATAAAATATTTTTAAAATATTTAGTCTGAATAGCAACTTGTTTTTAGAAGTATACCCTGGAGCTTGATGTAAGTTATACTCATAAGAGATTATTAGAAATATATAGTCAAGCTAGTAGACAACTTGAAGTAACTGAAAAATTTCTAACTAATTTCAGGTAGACGATATTATTTAGACATTTGTTAGGAATATTCCTAGGGACCAAGTCTGGTAGTGTGTGCCTGGAGTCCCAGCTATTTAGGAGGTTGAGGCAGGAGGATCGCTCGAGCCCAGGAGTTGGAAGTTGCTGTGAACAACGATGATGCCATTGTACTCTAATCTGGACACAGAGCAATACTCTGTCTCAAAAAAAGGGGACTATTCCTAGAAACCATTTTCCAGTACTGTCTAACCTTAGAAATAATATAGTTTATAATTTAATTAGGGATTTTCATCATTGATTCAACACTATTTGTTGAGAATCCACTATGCCAGGCATTGTTCTCAACTCTGAGGATACAGCAGTGAATGTAATGGACCCCAAAGTCCCTTCCTTCCTGGAGCTTGTATTCTTATAGAAGGTATCAGACACTAAACAGATAAAACAGGGCTTGGCAGACTTTTTTTGTAAAGACTCAAATGGTAACCAATTGAGTGTCTGTGAGCTCTCAGGTCCCTGTTACTGTTAACTCAGCTTTGCCGTTACAGGATACAAGTAGCCACAGACGATACATAAATGAATGGGCATGGCTGTGTTCCAGTAAAAGTTCACTTGCAAAAATAAAACAAAAGGCCGGGTGCAGTGGCTAATGCCTGCAATCCTAGCGCTCTGGGAGGCCAAGACGGGAGGATCACTCAAGGTCAGGAGTTCGAAACCAGCCTGAGCAAGACCCCGTCTCACTAAAAATAGAAAGAAATTAGCCCGACAACTAGAAATATGTAGAAAAAATTAGCCGGGAATGGTGACGCATGCCTGTAGTCCCAGCTACTCGGGAGGCTGAGGCAGGAGGATGGCTTGAGCCCAGGAGTTTGAGGTTGCTGTGAGCGAGGCTGATGCCACGGCACTCACTCTAGCCTGGACAACAGAGTGAGACTCTGTCTCAAAAAAACAAAAACAAAGGGGGGAAAGGGCATTTATTGAAACCTTAAAATCTGTACCCCCATAATATGCCGAAATAAAACAAACAAACAAACAAAAAAACCCAAAAATAATTAGCCCAGTGTAGTGTGGCTGGTGCCTGTAGTCCCAGCTAATCGAGGCTGAAGTGGGAGGATCACTTGAGGGCAGGAGTTCAAGATCAGCCTTGGCGATTTGGCAAGACCCATTCCCTTTGCCTGTAAAAAACAAAAACAAACAATTTATTTCACAGGTTTTTCAAAAAGTAATATGCTTGTTATAGAAAATGAGCAAACATAAATATGCTTTTATATTTTATTTATTTTAAAGGTCACTCAGGATTAGTACAGTAGTTACTAAAGAATACACTTTCCAAGAAGAAGGAAGCGAATTAAGTGGCTACTGTGTTTAGGAGATACTCATTCTGTATTAATTTTGTTTAGTGTGGCTTTTGTTTTATTTGCATACACAATTTAAAACATTTTTGGTGTTATTAATGTTCTTCTCCACTATATAAGATATATTTAAAATTTAAATTGAGATAATTACATTGAATTCTCTACTAGGAAGACTTTTGAAATGTTAACTTTCTCTCAGTTATTAAGTTTAATTTTCCCCTTCTTCTCATTAATGCAGCTCTCAAGAGGCAGACTTTATATAATAATCCTTTCAACTCTATGAGTTACACAAGTCCTTACAGTCCCAATGCCGGTAGTCCATACAGCAGTGGCTTCAATTCTCCATCCTCAACCCCAGTACGACCTCCTATAGTCAAACAGCTTATACTTCCTGGAAATTCAGGTAAGGAGAAAACAAAATGGAGTTATTAAGGAATGATTTTTAAGCCACTGCACTACCTCAAATGATAACTTAATCATCAGCTGTTGAAGTTCATTTAATTTATGAAACTTTTAACTGGTTAAGAGAAAATATTGAAGAGCTACTTTGCACCAAGTACTATACTAAACACCAGGGGTACAGAGATAAGCCAGTTGTTGCATTTATAAAATTTTCTTTAGCATGTACTTACAAGTTTTTAAATCTGGCTTAAATGGAGTCACAAGCTTGATTCTTTTAATCAACAGATCCTTATTGAACAGCGTGCTGGGGTTGCAAAGGCTACGGAGGTAAAAGTTCCTTATAGGAACTTTTATAAGCTTTGACATGCAGTTAAATAATGGTATAAGTAGGCCGGGCGCGGTGGCTCACGCCTGTAATCCTAGCTCTCTGGGAGGCCGAGGT
>VSMD01066946.1:0-77116 GCA_008750895.1 Mirza zaza
TCACCCTGGATTAGCAGGTGGGCCCCGAGTCCCCTCACAATGTCCTTGTAAGAGGGAGGCAGGGGAGAAAGCACAGGGAAGGGAAGGCCACATGGCCACAGAGGCAGACACCGGAGTGACGTGGCCAAGGAGTGCCAGGGGACCCCAAACCTGTGAACAGCAAGGAAGGTTTCCCCAGGGGCCTCCAGAGGGAGTGTGGCCCTGCGGATACTTCGGTTTGGGCCCAGTGGAATGAATGTTGGCTTTCTACCCTTCAGAACTGTGAGAGAATAAATTTCTGCTGGTTTTAGCCACCAAGTTTGGGGTCATTTGCTATGGCAACAATAGGAAAGTAATGAAATGTGTTAACAACCTAGTGTGTGTCTTTCTGTATTTTCATTCCTACTCAACTAATCTGACCTATATGTGCATTTACATTTTGGAGTTAAATTGTATAAAAATGGGTCCTACAATTTACACTTTTCTACATTGCCCTTTCCTGGCCGTGTGAACAGCACGGCAACAGTCATCCTTGCGCATGTGCTGTGTGCTTCCTGGGGTCCCTGTGAGTCACAAAGTGCCTGCATTTGTTGGTGGACTCGGGACACCTTTTGTCTCCTTTGTCCAATGCCAGGAGGGAGGGTGGGGCCTGCAGTCCCAGGGACCTTTTTCTTTTAAGTGCAAAAAAATCTATGGTGAATTGTGTATGGCTCGCATGAGTTTTAGTGTATGGCTCAATGATTTTTATATGCAAATGCACCCAGGCACACACCTCCCTGAGAAGCGACAGACTCTGTATTGTAGAGCATCTCTGTCACCCCAGCCCTCTCCCATCCCTTCCCGGGTCCTGCTTCCATGGTGACACCTCCACCAGCGGAATTGGACGTCATGTAATTGGGATCACACAGCCCATGCATGTGGGATCACACAGCCCATGAATGTGGGATCACACAGTACATGCATGTGGGATCACACATGTATGTGGGATCATACAGTACACACTCTCTTGTGTCTGGCTTATTTTGCTGAACATCCTATCTGTGAGTCTCACCCACCATTTATTTACCTACTTTCATGTATAAGGGCATTTGTAATGCTTCCAGAAATCAGCAATCATCTCTGTGGACACGTGTTCTTGTCTTTGTTGCATACATACCTGCAAGTGAAATTGCTGGGTCATAGGTAGCTGTATGTTTAGTTTTATAAAAAACTGACCATTAACCAAAACAGGGGACCATTTTTGCACCAACAGAGAATGAAAGTCCCAGTTTCTGCATGTTTTCATGGCAATTGGTGTGGCCGGTTTTCTTGGATTTTAGCTCTTCCGGTGGGTAGGCAGTGTGATCTCAGAATTTGCATTTCCCTGGAGGAAAATATTTAACACTTTTTCATATGCTTGTTGGACATTTATATCTCCTTTTGTGAATGGGCTCTTCAAGGCTTTTGCTTATATTTTAATTAAACCCTTTGTCTTATTGATTTGTAGAAGGATATGAGTCCTTTCTCAGATACACATATTACAGATATCTGCTCTCATTTGTGGTTTATTGTTTTTACTTTTTAGACTTTTTGAAAAGCTTACTGTTTAAACTTTTAAAATATAAAAATATACTTTTTATATTTTGATGAAAAGAAGTTTTCAATTTTGATGAAGTTGGATTTATCAATTGTTTTCTTTTGGTTAGCACTTTGTGTGCCTACCCGCTGATTTGTAAAACTATGATCTCTAACTGCTTTCACGTTTTATTTGAGGGATTGCTTGGCATTCACGAAGGACAGAATAGTTAGTTTATTCCAAGATACCACCTTACTCAGGGATTCTCAGCATTGTAGCTTCCTCGGAGAGACCTGCCCTGTGCAGGGCTTTGGGAGAGAGGTGTGGGTTTACGGCTTTTGGACAACTGAGTGAGGTTGCCACCTCCACTGGGAAGTAGATCCATTTGGATGAAAATTCTTTGAAGGGAGATTTTGCTTCATTTTCAGATATACAAGTAGAAAGTAGTTAGGTTTCACTAGAAGAGTATGTCTTTGAGCTACTGGAGTTTTTAGACACCGTGTCTCTGTTTATAAAATAAACAGCGAAAAGAGGAAAGGAGAGCATGAATTTTAATGTGATCATTTGCTGGGAGGGGGAAACCAGCGTTCTTTGTATGCCATTGCTAAAAAAGAAAAAAGGGTCAGTTACTGCCACCGTCCTGTGAGAACAGTGGCAATCTTTAGACGGTAGTCCTCCCAGGTTCACTGTGATAGCTCTTTAAGGAGAAGAAAAGGTTGCTATAGAAGACCCCGAAGTTCTTTAATCATAGAACTAAGATACATGAAAGGGTTCCCTCAGCTACAGAAATATTATTTTTTCTTTTCAATGACTATGTCCTCTTTAAAAGGGAAAGAAGAAAACATGGGAAGAAACTTTGTAGAAACCCTAGAGATGATGTGTTTTCTTTCTTTTCTGTCCCTCTGCTTACTATTGTCTTTGTTTCTCTCCCCATCTGTTCGTTCCCACTCAGCTATCTCTGGGTCCCAGTTTCCTCACCTTTAATATAATAACATCTGCCTCATAGTGTCGCCAAAGGGTCAGATTTGGAACACGAAGGGCTCCGGGCAGCACCTGCCACAGAGTGATGTTCAAGCTGTGTGAACTGCCGTCATTAGTGTCATTGCTATCACTACTAGATCTTCACTTCAAGAAAGGGTGGACTCTTTCTTGTTATCTGATTTGGGAACCTTTTCAAATCATACGCTACACTGATCTGATTTGTTATGAGCAAATTAATCCTTTACCTTGGAGTTTTGTCCCTAAACATGAGGCTGACATTTGACTTGACATTTTTCTGTTTGATCCTGGAACGACTTTCCGTCTGTAGAAGTGAACCAAGGCCACCTGCTTGTGACTCCTTCCAGCGATCAAACTGTGTTTCCAAGAAACTCCGACTCCCAGAGGCAGGAAGTTATTGAGGGGGAGCTGGTGTGTGGATGCCGTCCCCAGACAGGTCAGGCACGAGTGGGCATCCGGTCAGTCATATAAGCAAATAAGCTCTTTGTGAAGTGTTACATAAAACGAAGCAGTAATGAAAGTGAAAAATTTAGTCAAGGCATTTGCCTAGGACGTTTTATATCTGTGGTTTCTCTCAAGCATAAGTATTAAAGACCTCGATTTATGGATGGGGAAACTGAACTAGGAAGTTATGTGGCTTACTGATGGGCTGTCAGCTGTTTTAGGAGGGTCATAGCCATTTTAGGAGGGTACGGTAGGAAGGTGCCAAAATATATCGTGATTTAGATATGTAAATTTAGAAGCCAGATCTTTTGGTGTATGAAGTCTTCTAACCTTCTAGAAGGCTCCAGGGTTAGATGTGCTTGGAGTGCAAAGGCTTGCTATTCTCCTGGGAGTTTCGGGGCCCTCCTTGGACTGGGCGGGTACAAAGGTCAAATCCAACCTCTGCGTTTGGGCCCTGCAGCCCCTCCCCCCCACCCTTATCTGGGCCATGACATCATGATTTCCTCAGGGGAGACCCTCTTCCCCAGTTTCCTTCCTGCCAGCTGGGCTGGGCTGGCCATTCTCCTCCCAGACCCAGGGTTGAGCACTTTTCCGAAGACCTATTAATATTAATAACCACTGTCCATACCCCTGAGCAGAGGGTTAGACAGGGATAGGCACACGACCCAGGGCCACCACACAGAGCAGGTCACCAGTGCAGCAGGCTGGAGCCACTGCAGGTGCCACCCACACTGAGGTGGGCAGGTGGAGAAAGAGAGGGATGAGTCTTGGTGACACCGTTGGAGCCTTTGGCTTCTCCTACTCTTGAAGCTGGGGTAGCCTTGGACATGCAACTGAAAGAGCCCAGGCTGGTACAGGGTTTGGTATGGATATTTGAACAGAAGGTAGAAGGAAGATTATATAGAATTTTTTACCCATCCTATAAGAACAAAGTTATAAAATCAAATGTATTCAGATAATGTCACATTTTAGAGAAAATTCAGGCTATGTAAAACAACCATCCCAAGGGACCCAGAGATGACAGCAGAAAAGGCATTAGACATTGGCCCCAGTTCCAATTCTTCCACCTCTTGGGTGAGGACCAAGTCCCCTTGCTGAAGCCCAGGTTCCTGTAAAATGGAAATCATGGCACCACCTAGAAGGGTTGTTATGAAGATTGCATGAGATAATACATGGAAATTTATGGCTCTGAAGAGCTGTACAAATATTCATGGGGGAATAGATGACTCATGGTCCAACCAGCCTGATTAATACTACTACTAACAAAATAATAGTAACAATAACAAATTCCACTAATTGTTGACTATGTCCCATTTCAGTTAGCTTATATTACATGACAAACAGCCCAGAAACATAGCAGTTTAAAACAACACCATTTTTCAAAGTCATAATTCCACAGCAATTTGGGCTGGGCTTAGCGGGGTGGTTCTTCTGGTAGGCTCAGTCAGGCCTGTGTGGTCGTCTTCTATGTTGGCATGGGGTGAGCTGGTCTGGGTGGGGGAGATGTTGGCATGGATGTCTCGCCTCTGCTTTGTGTGGTCTCTGATCCACCCCACAGGATAGCTGGGCTCTCCCACTTGTGGGTGCAGAGTCCTAAAGAGAGGGAGCAAGACCTTCTGAGGCCGGGATTCAGAACTGTTGTACCACTCATTCCTGTTGGCCAAAGCAGTCACAGACCAGCCCACATGGAAAGGATGGTGAAATATAATTTACCTGTTCATAGGAGAGGTGAAACCTCTCATTTCTGAGGCTGTGAAAACTTGGGACCACCTGTCTCTGTCCACCACATTTACCTTGGTTGACACACTGTTCTAAGTACTTAATGTGTATCATCAGCTCATTCAATCCTTGCAGTAACTTAGGTGGTTATATTATTGATGTCATTGTTGTTATTTCTGTTGTCCTCATGGTGTATGGGGTATGTGGTTTGGGGATCTCAGGGCATTTTTAGGTGTGCAGGGGGATAGACTTGAGCTCTATCTTAATAGCTGGGCCTTGTCGGCTTCCAACCCGTGGAGTCCTGTGAGTGACCAGGAGTGACACTGGCGGCCCCCATGGTGGCTAAGGGATCACTCTGAACATCCCCACGACAAGGGTACCAGGACTATTATGGTCTATGCTTTCTGGAAGAGGAGACCAAGGCACAGAGAGGCTGAGTCCTATGTTAAGAGACACATGATGGCTAAGGGATCACTCTGAGCATCCCCATGACAAGGATGCCAGGAGTATTATGGTCTATGCTTTCTGGAAGAGGAGACGAAGGCACAGAGAGGCTGAGTCCTATGTTAAGAGACACATCTGGAAAGAGACAAAGACAAGACCACCTGTGTCAGACGTCTTCCATGTGCCCTTGGATCCAGTCTCCACCTTCCCTACTCTGTCCTGTGCCCTGGGAGGCTCACCTGTTGGGGCTGCACCAATGACTTCTCTACTCTTCCGCTTCTGCTGGGTTTAGTCAGGGGCAAATATGGCAGAGGATCAGAGGGTGGGAGGAAAGAGACCAGGGTATGTGTTTCCTCAGCTTCCTTCCTGCCAAGCACCTGTACCTGAGGCACAGCTCTGTGAGATGGCCCACACTCTGGCTACCTCCTCTGGGTGCTGATATCTGCCCCCTCCCCACCCGCTGTAGACCCACAGGTGGTGTTAATAGCACCCTTGCTCTTACTACCTGGGGCTTCTGCAATATCCCTCACTGGTTTCCTTAAATTCTGCCTACACCTTTGAAAGCCCTTTTGTTGAACTTTCCTCAAATTACCTTCTTTGGATGTCTCCCACCTGATTCTTACTGGGACCCTGATTAAAATGCCACCTGGCTCAGTTGTCTCTATATTTAATATTTATGGAAAATGTGAGAAGATGGAATACTGATGGCAAAAATGCTAGGTGATACCCAAAGCTGAGCTCCTTGAAGGATGAAATCTAATGTCTGAGATGAAAACAGGACTAAACGAGGCTGTCTCCATGCTGGCCAGAGGCAGGAGAGCCTGTTTCTGTCTGGACAGACACCAAGCCTTGAAGACTGTTTCTGAGTTATTTCCAAAGAGCTTGGATTGCATTTTAATTAATTTGCCTTGAAATTAACATACTCCACTTTTTCTTGAGCCAGGTTCAAACTTTCCAACATATCTCATTGCAAGGAAATGCTTCCATAAATCAGGGCGAACGTGGCATTGGAGACTGAGGGAGATATTTATCTGTGGGTGTTTTATATTCTGATCTTGCATAAAACTTTAAAAATATACTTGCAAGAGGCATATTCCAGACCGGCAGCCAATAAATCCTCTGAGGATGTTCTGAGAAGAGTTGTTTCTCTATTTCCAAATGATGTACCACAACCAAGCACACCTGTCTGTGCCAGATTGTGGGGAGAGGAGAGAGAAGTCAGACCAGACATGGGCTCCAGCCCAAGCTCTGCCATTTACTGGCTGTGTGACCTATCGTATGTTATCTAGCCTCCTTGGGCCTCAGTTTCCTCAACTGTAAGTTAAACCAAGGGGTCAGAGGGGCAGCAAAGAGAGAAAAGCTCCCTGAAGCCCTTAGGCACCTGTTCCACACTCCAGCCTCCATGTTTCCCACTGGATGGTCTCTGGCTGGGACCTCAGCATCCATCAGGACTCCACACTCTCAGATCTGCACTCACTGGGGGGATGGACTTGGAGCAGCCAAAGTGCTGCCCACAGACCTGGATCTTCTTGGGGAAGCAGTCAGGAAATCTAATTCACAGAATGACCGAGAAGAGGTCTTGGGAAGAATGCTTTCAAACCTGGGTTTACTCTATGGAAAATAGTATGGAGATTCCCAAAGAACTAAAAGTAGACCCACCAGCGATCCCACTACTGGGTATTTACCCAAAGGAAAAAATGTCATTTTATCAAAAAACAAACAAACCCAAAAAACAAAAACAAAGAAAACCACTTTCACTCGAATGTTTATTTCAGCACAATTCATGATCACAAAGATGTGGAATCAACCCAAGTGCCCATCAATTCATGAATAGATTAATAAAATGTGGTATATGTATACCATGGAGTTCTACTCAGCCATAAAAATAATGAATTAATTCCTTTTGTAACAATCTGGATGGAACTGGAGACCATTCTCCTTAGGGAGGTCTCACAAGAATGGAAAAACAAACACTACATGTACTTACTATTAAGTTGGAACTAACCGAACAGCACTCTTGTGCACAGATGGAAGTAAAACTCAATGGAAATCAAGGAGGTGGGAGAGGGTAGGAGGGGAAGGGTGAAATCATGCCTAACAGGTACAATGTACACTATCTGGGTGATGAGCACACTTAGAACTTTGACTCGAGCAGTACAAAAGCAATCCATGTAACCAAAACATGAGTACTCCTGTAATATTCTGAAATTAAAAAATAATATTTTGGCCGGGCGCGGTGGCTCACGCCTGTAATCCTAGCACTCTGGGAGGCTAAGGCAGGTGGATTGCTTGAGGTCAGGAGTTCGAAACCAGCCTGAGCAAGAGTGAGACCCTGTCTCTACTATAAAGAGAAAGAAATTAATTGGCCAACTAATATATATATAGAAAAAATTAGCCAGGCATGGTGGTGCTTGCCTTGTAGTCCCAGATACTTGGGAGGCTGAGGCAGGAGGATCGCTTGAGCCCAGTAGTTTGAGGTTGCTGTGAGCTAGGCTGATGCCACGGCACTCATTCTAGCCTGGGCAACAAAGCGAGACTCTGTCTCAAAAATATATATATATTTTATTTATTCTTTAAAAAAACACAAAAAAACCCACTTAAGTTTAAATTCTGACTGTTATCTCTTATTAGCTAAGTGTCAGTGGGCAAGTGACCTCACTTCTCTGATGCCCCTTTCCTGGATTGTGGAGTGGGAATAGTAACAGCTCTCTTAGAAAACTGCCAAGAGAGTTTAATGAGGTGCAGTGCACACAAAGTCTTCAGCCATTGCCCAGCACAAAGCAAGTGCTTAAAGCAGGGCAGCAAAAGCCAAGCAAAAAGAGGAAAGTGTGTGTTCATGCACTCGGTGTTTACTGAGCTCCTGCCCAATGTTTTATATACTGTGTTAAGCAGGCAGTTGAGTGATGAATGAGGTTGACATAGTCTCTGCCTTCAGGAGAATAAAGGTGTTATATCAATGGTGCAAATAGCTAAAGTGTGACAATTTTTAATGAAGCTAAGAAGGAAGCAGATAAGAAGAAAGAGAATCAAGGAACGGCTGCTAATGTGGGGAGGAGTGACCCAGAGAGGACTTGGCATTTCCTTGTGTTGGAAGATTTAATATGATAGTGATATCCCTCAAACTGGTCTACAGACTAAATGTAACTACTCTCAAAATCCCAGCTGGCTGTTTTGCAGAAATTGATAAGGTTATTCTAAAATTTATATGGAAATGCAAGTCACCCAGAATAGCCAGGACAATCTTGAAACAAGATCAAAGTTGGAAGATGCACAGTTGCTGATTTCAAAATTTACTGCAAAGCTACAGGAATCAAGACTGTGTGGTAGTGGCGTATGGGAGGATGTATAGATCAGTGGAGCAGACCAAATGCATTTAATCAATTCCATTGAGGGAAATATACTTATGGGCAGTTGATTTTTGAAAAGGGGGAAAGAATGGTCTTTTCAACAAATGGTGCTAAGCCAATCAGATGCCTATAAGCCAAAAAACAAAGTTGGGCCCCTACTTTATACCACAAACAAAAGTTAACTCAAATGGGTTAAAGACCTAAATACCAGAGCTAAAACCATAAACATTCTAGACAAAAACATAGGTGAAAAATTTTTACATCCTTGAATTAGGTAACAGATTTTAAAATATGACACAAAAAGCATAAGCATATCCTCCTGAAATTGATAAATTTTTCTTAATCAATTTTTTTAAAAAACTTGTCCTTCAAAGGACATGATCAAGTGAGTTGAAAGAGAATCCACAGAATGGGAGAAAATATTTCCGATACATAAATATGATAAGGGTCTAGTGTACAGAATATATAAAGATATATTTGGCAACTATATGAACAAATACAAAGAAAATATAAAGAAAAACAACTCAATTAAAATATGAGCAAAGGACTTGACATTTCCAAGTCTGATATACAGATGGCCAATAAACGTATGAAAAGATGCTCAACATCATTAATCATTAGGAAAAAGCAACTCAGAACAAGAAGATATCATTTTATATCCACTAGGATGACTCTAATGAAGCGGCCAGACAAAAGCAAGTGTTAGTAAAGATACTGAGAAGATAAAACCCTCCTACATAAAAGGATGCACCATCCCTCAATAAACATAGAGCACCCCCGCAGCCCAGCAATTCTGCACCTAGATGTAAACTCAGGACAATTGAAAACATATGTCCACACAGAAACTTGTACACAAGTGTTCTTAGAAGCAATATTTGTAATATGTAAACAGTGGTAATACTGAAAGCCCATAAGTTGGTCAATGGATAAGCAAAATATGGTATATCCATGTTTCCCTTTGAATATTCTTCAGCAATAACAGTGAGTGGAGTACTATCACATGCTACAACACGGATGAACCTTGAAAACATTATGCTCTGTGGAAGGAGCCAAACACTAAGGCCTGTGATCCTACTTGTATGAAACATCTGAATCCCTAGAGACAGAGTAGATCAGTGGTTGCCAGGGGCTGGGGGCAGGTGGGTGTCGGGGAATGGGAGTGTGACTGCCAACCGGCATGGAGTTTCCTTTTCAGAGTGATAGAAATGTTCTAGAATTAGGTAGTGGTGAGCTTTGTGCAACTGTGAATATAATAAAACTACTGAATTGTATAATTTAAAAGGGTGAATTTTGGTATGTGAATTATATCTTAAAAAATGGGTAAAAAATTTGAGTAGACCCTTTACCGAAAAGGATATGGATGACAAATAAGCATACAAAAATATGCGGAACATCACTAGTCACTAGGGAAGTACAAATTAAAATTATAATGAGATACTACCATATATTAATTAGAATGGTATGATTAAAAAATAAACAGAACATCAAATGCTGGCAAGGACATGGGGCCCCTGGGACTATCCTACATTGTTGATGGGAATATTAAGTGGTGCAGCTATCTTAGAAAGTATCAATAGATAAGACAGTTCCTTATAAAGTTAATCATACATTTACCATGTGACCCAGCCATCCACTCCTAGCTGTAGACTCAGGAGAGAACTCAAAAACGTGTACAGGAATTTCCACAGCTGCATGTTCATGATCACCAAAAAGTGGAAACACTCATATGTTCTTCAGCAGATAAGTGGGTGAACAAGTGAGTGCATTTGTATGCATGATGGAATGCTACTTGCCAATAAAAAGGAACGAACTATTGATGCACACGGCAACATGGATGCATTTCAAACCCGCTGGCTTGTTTGGAAGAAAGCAACATCTTAAGATCACATCCTACATTGTTCCATCTTACATGATATTCTGGGAAAGGCAAGAATCTCGAGACGGAGAATGTATTAGTGGTGGGTGGGCGTGAGGCACGACTCCAAGGCTTTAGGAGGAGGAAGGATTTTTCTGGGTGAGGAAACCACTCTGCATTCTGATTGTGATGTTGCTTACTCGAGTCTACGTAGGGGTTAAAGGCAAACTCCAAAACAAACAAACAAATCAACAAGCAAAAAGAGGCATACGATTGTATGTTATTTTTAAAAATAAATTTTAAAACAAAAAAGGACAAAACAGGAAGCATAAAACACACCACCAATTTGTTTATAAGTAATATTTTGGAGAAAATATTTTGGTGGATTTAGAAAACAAATAACATGTGTGGCTCGCATTTGAGTCTCGGGTTATGTTTCAAGTAGCCTCGCTGGGAGAGATTAGGTCATGCCTGGCAGCCCATGATAAGGACTTTGAATTCTGTGCTAAGTGCCATGGGAAGCATGATTGTAAACATTCTGAGAATGCCATGGAGGGAGGGAATCTTTCTTTATTAGAAGGGGAAACACAACTGGTACATGGGAAGTGACTTCCAAGGGCCACTTATGAAGGACACCCAGACCCTGCTTGGAATCTGACTTACGGAAACAGGAAGAAGGTTTTAATGCCTTGTGGATTTGTTTAATTTGTGTTATGCTCAAAAAACAAGAGAGAAACAGAAGGAAAAGGGAAAAAAACCCTATTTGCCAGTACACTGGCTTCATTATTTTCATTTGAGTAGAGTCCCAAGGCCAAAGATGGTTCTTAAATGATGTGGGGGTTGCCAGACCCTGTTCCCTTCCATTAGTGCAAATAAAATGAAACATTGGCTTGCTCACATTCTACTTTGTCAGCAAAGGTCTTGTTTGTAAGGCTTTCCCGTTTTCATGCCTAAATTTTAATTCCTTTTCAAATTAGTCATTATCCCAGTTGTTGGAATATTGGCACGGGTTGTAACCACCACATTTACCAACGTGCCCTCTCAGCCCACTTTCCTTTCGTCTTTGTTTTCTAACCCAGAGAGAAACAGCACTGCCAGTCCTCCGGAGTTCACAAAGTCTCCTTCAAATGCATTTTTTTCCCTCCTCAAGATTTGTTGAATGAATGAATGAGTCACCCTGAGATTTCAGTCCAATAGAGTTTTGTTTGTTTGTTTTATGAGGAGTGAGATGGAATGTCATGACTTGGAGGACCCCAGGGGCGTGTGGATGGCCTTCTGCAAAATTGAAGGCAACTTTGACTGAACGTTTCTGGGCTGAGAGTCCGTAGCTTTCAGAAGAGTTTGAAAAGGCCCCAGGAACCCTTCAAAAGTTAATAACCACTGGTGATTTCCCAGCACCTTTCGCTGAGGGCTGGTGTTGGCTGGGGGCTGTTTTCTAGGTGTCGCCCCACTTCTCCTGAGGTGGGGGTGGGGCGGGGTGTCTGGGGGACAGTGACAGTAACAGTGGAGAGAAGTGGAAGAGGTGTGGCTTATTTATTTATTTTTTTGAGACAGAGTCTCACTCTGTTGCCTGGGCTAGAGTGCCGTGGCATCAGCTTAGCTCACAGCAACCTCAAACTCCTGGGCTCAAGCGATCCTCCTGCCTCAGCCTCCCGAGTAGCTGGGACTACAGGCATGCACCACCACACCCGGCTAATTTTTTTTCTATATATTTTTAGTTGGCCAATTAATTTCTTTCTATTTTTAGTAGAGACGGGGTCTCACTCTTGCTCAGGCTGGTCTCAAACTCCTGACCTCAAGCGATCCTCCCGCCACGGACTCCCAGAGTGCTAAGATTACCGCCCAGCCAGAGACGTGTGGCTTTTGAATGTATATCTGTATTTGAATCACAGTATTTCCCTTTGGGGAAATTGCTCCAGCTATCTGAGCCTCCATTTCCTTATCTATGAATGGGTACAAAAATGAACTTCCCCAAGGGATACCAGGACAAGGGGAGGTGTTGAGTGATACAATGTATATGTGAACATATGGATACAGTGTATAGTTTACGTATGAAAACTACTTCTTAGATAACAGGATATCTGGGGGTTTCAGTGAAACAATGTATATCTGAACACATTCATTCAATGGCTAAGTATATACAATGTATATCTGAAAGATGTATACAATGTATATATATATGGAAGCTACTTCCTAGATCCTAGGATAGCTGGGGGTTTCAGTGATATAATGTATATCTGAACATAGTCATGTAACTCTAAGTATATACAATGTATAACTGAAGTGTAACAGTTTCTTTTTGGTACAAGTATCTCCCCCATGGTTTTGAGAGCTTTCATAGCAGTTGCCATTGGCTGAGAGCTTACTATGTGTTAGTTATTCTCCCAAGCTTTTTACGTATGTCATCCCATTTAATCTTTCCAAGAAACCTTTGTAGCTGCTCCTGTAACATCCAAAGGCTCAGAGAGGAGAGGTAACTTATTCAAGGTCACGCAAGCTAGTAACTGGCAGGGCAGAGCTTGAGCTCAAGTCTGTCTGACTTGAAAGCTCTTGCACCTGCTCCCAGAGTGGCATTGCATTCTCCGTGTGCCATGTTTGCGCCCCAGAGGAAGAGTGGGGTGGTGCTAGCTGTATCTGTAGATCTGCGTTCAAATACCCCTTGCCTCCACCATGGTCCATGCAAAGTGACCGAGAGACCAGCTCTTTTGGGGGAGGTGGGCCCAGCTGGCAGAGGCCGAGCAGTCTGTTCTGCCTGTTAAAATGAAGTGACACTAGACTGAAGCCCAGGGAACACACGAAGCTCTGGAATAGGCTGCAGAGGAACATCTGGAGCCACCACCTGGGCCTGTGGCTCTGCCCAGCCGGGCTTTTCCAGGGGGGCCCTGATGCACTGGAAATGTTCTCTAAGCTTCCCCGGAGAGACCACCACCCTCACAGAGCCTTGTGTGCATGGAAGTGGGGTGCACCAAGAACAAACAAAAACAAGAACCAAGTCCCAAACAAATATGGACTGCACACCTGGCTCCCCTCTTCCTTCGAGGGCCCTCTGCCCCTGAGTGGGCCTCAGCCCTGCCTGCCCCTGCCTGTGTGTGCAAGCCCGTGAGTTAGGGACACTGGGCTGTGAGTCTCGACTCCACCACCAGTGGGCACGGACACTTCCAGGACGGCCTCTGCCACCGCGACCTTAGAACGAACAGCGGCAGCTGCCTCCCTTCCAGGCTGAGGGCGCGACCTTATTTTATGGACACCAAGCCACTGAAGATGGACAAGGTCTAGGCTAGGCTGAGAAGGTGTCAAACAGGGTTGATGAAAACTGAAATCCAGTCCAGCTTTTTATCCCAGCTGAAGCCAGCAAGGGCTCGTGAAGTTCAGTGGGTTTGCCTGCACTTACGTTGTGTAGTAAGAGGTGGATTGGATGATTCAGTCCTCAGGACTGCTCCATTTGAAAGAGAAAGGGAGTTTGAGGTTGATAGAACTTAAGACAAAATGCAGGAAATTTGGCATAAACCCCTCGTTACAAAACCACTTTTGGGGCAGCCAGTGGAATAGCCCCCGTCCTGTCGCTTCATGGATCGGGCCTCGCCATTCACTGAGGGAAGTGGGTGTAAGGGGTGTCTTTGGGGTGTTGCAGGGCAGAGTCCCCACATTACCCCATTGGCACTACAAAGTGCCCAGGGACAGGGGTCAGTTATTAAGGCAAGAAGGTGTAAGTGTTTGCGGGGAGCTCATGGACCACTAACAATTCTTGACCATGACAACTTCTCCTTTTTAGCAGAGAGAAGCCTCAGCTCAGAGACAGAAGGCAACTGCAGCCAACTCTTTTTTATAGCATTGATTTTTATGCTTATTTTTAGGAAAAATGATACGAGTGGTTCATTTATAGTTAGAGGTATGGCAGCTTTTCTGTAGGTTTGACATTTTTCAAAATATCATCTTTTTCGAAAGACAAAGAAAATACCTGGTACATAAGCATCGGTGTGATGTCTAGGCATGGTGTGGCCACAGCACTGCTCAGTCTGAGGTTTGGGGAGAACAGAATGGGTAATCTCTTCAGGGTCTCATAGCCTTCAAGCTCGAGGGCACAATCCCCCCAGCCAGTGAACCACTTCCACGCATCCCACCTAAGAAAGCACGTATAAAACTTAGCTGGGAAACAAAACAAACCCTGAGATTCAGCAAGTGTCGTACAGGGGGCTGTAAATGCACCAGTGGGCGGGTTCTCCCCCATGAACATAGCGCGTGAAATCACTTTCTGACATCCCCTTGACCAAGTGCTCTTGTGACTGAACAGTCGCTGTCCTAGTTCCTCCTCTTTCTCCCCCCCCCCACCTTGAGCTTTACTACTAAGTCCTGTTTGTTTCTTGCCTCTTGCAGCAAGGTTTTCCCCAGTGCCCATTGTTCGTGCTGACTGCCTGATTGTTACTTCTCAGGCGGAATGAACAGCCTCCCGAGACTCTGTTTAGTCTCTGAGGAGGTCCTGGTGAAAGGCAGAGAGTGCCGGGCACGGCAGCCTGCAAACACAGCGGCCAGGCAGCCCCAGAGCAACATAAAACCTGTGCCCCAGGCCTTGAAGTGTATCCTGAACACAAGACCCTCTGCCGTGTGAACATGCGTGCACAATGGGCCTTTCTGCAGCTGTGTCTGGCAGTGAGACCCACCAGCCCCGAGGGTGTTGTAACCCCAGGACCTGCCACCTTGTTGCACACAGGCTCCTGGGGCCGGCTGCTTGCAGGGAGGTCCCTCAGGAAGAGGCCCAGGGGCCCCAATGAGAGGGTGTCTGCACCAGGGCTGAACCCCATCCTCTGCAACTTGGACCAGGGGTGGAATTCTCCTTGGAGTTGGCATGGAATACTTCCTGGGTCAGGGGGAGGGATTGAAGAGATCTCTGTGCAGCCCAGAAACTGGCATTTGGATGATTTAAGTGAAATGAATTGAACACTAGCGTTGAATTTCTCTTGGATACCATGAAACCTGAAACTTTAACAGAGGCAGATGGAGCAAACACCACAGTGCATTTGACGAGAAAGAACATATTCTGAAATGTCCTTTGGAATGTTCTAGTAAAACCCAAATTGGGGCAGGTCAGAAGCAACTCTGGACAGTCCTCAGCCGCCTGGACTTTCCAGCTGCCACTCATCCCCAGCATAACCCTGGCCACGTTCCTCTCTGGTGGAAGGAACACAGGAAGAAATTACCACACAGGAAGAAATTACCACACAGGAAGAAATTACCCCTGTGACTGGCTGGGGTAGGAGTCCCCTGTTCCAACAGCTAGTTGTGAAGGCACAATGTCACTGGGCCTTCATACTCCCACAACCAAGCAGGGGAACTGTGATGAAAGTGTGTTCTCACCTCCTGCTCCACCGTTCTCCTAGGAAGATACGATGATGTTTCTCCAGAGCAGCCAAGCCCAGGGAAGGGATTCACTGTCAGTCTGAGACCAAGTTGGAGCCAGACCTGTACAGTGGCCAGGAATACTGACTCGCTTGGTTAGTCAGTCTGCCTGTCGACAGAGTTTGCTTGAGAGTGAATCTATGTTCCTTAAGCTCGAGGGTCACGGTATACAACTATTTCCACAGTACTTCAAATCTTTCCTACTCTCAAAACTTGACTTCCCCCTTCCTTTATGTGCAGGAGTTGGATTTGTCTCCTACTTCACAGAATAAGTAGAGAACATGTTATAAGAAGTTCCTCCACGTGTGCTCCCGGAGACTTCCTGGTATGAACAGATTCATTATTGTCCTACAAATACTCACACTGTGCTCCACTGTCCCTCCGATGGGACACACTTCCCTGTCCAGTAACTCTGGACCTGATCATGTGACCTGCTTTGGCCAAAGGAGTGTCTCCAAGTTGACAGAGCACAGTTCCAAGAGGATGCTTTGAGAGTCATTGTGAGTTCTCGCTCTGACTTTTTCCTCTTGCCGTCTGCTGCGAGAAGAGCACGCCCAAGTGTCTGGGGCTCCCTCAGCGTGGACCGAACTCAGGAGCAGACCTGGAACTGAGAAATCAGTGTCACTGGCACAAGCCACTGTGATTTTGTACCTGGTTATATGATTATCTCGGGAAAACTTGACCAACAAAGATGAAAATCTCC
This sequence comes from Mirza zaza, assembly GCA_008750895.1. Taxonomy (NCBI): domain Eukaryota; kingdom Metazoa; phylum Chordata; class Mammalia; order Primates; family Cheirogaleidae; genus Mirza; species Mirza zaza. Next base: position 16,440 of record VSMD01066946.1, read on the forward strand.
ACCTGCCCAGCGCCCCTCCCCACTGCAGTGGAGAATTGTCCATCCTCAGTCTGAGCCCGTCCCCCCTCCTGGCTTCGCTTTTCACCTCCCCTCACCTTTGCGGGACCCTCCGTGGTTCCTTCTTATATCCTCTTAACCAGATCCTTTCATTGTTTTGAACGTGACAAGCTCCTCTGGCTTCCACTTAGGATGTGGGAAACTGGGAAGAGTCACTCACACTCTAGCAGCAAGGAAAACTCAAATAACTTATCAGAATCATAAATTGAGAAAATTATTGAGATTTATATATAATACATATAAAATATATTTTAAAATACATATTTTATACCTATAAATAAAATATATATTTTATATATATAAAATTTATCATCTTAAATGTACGGTTTAGTGGCAATAAATTCATTTATACTTATTTTTGCCTTCAACTTTCCCTGCCCCCCTTCCCTCCTGGCCTCTGGTAACCCCACTCCACTCTCCATCTCCCCGAGATCCTCGTTTTTAGCTCCCCACGTGTGAGTGAGAACACACAGTGTGTGTCTTTCTGTGCCTGGCTTATTTCACTTAACATAAAGGCCTCCAGTTCCTTCCCTGTTGCTGCAAATGGCAGGGTTTCATTCTTCACGGCTGAATAACATTCTGTTGTGTATATGCCACATTTTCTTCATCCACTTCCGTTATTCTAACCCTGAAGTCCTTAAACTGCGGCCCGAGGGCCACGTGAGGCCCACCGAGGACATTTATCCGGCCTGATGCGTGTTTTTGCCGCCACCGCCTGTCCTGCTTAGCAGCCGACTCGTCCCGGGCCCACAGTGCGCATGTGCGGAATGTGCGCCGCTCTCTCCAACGGTCTGAGGGACAGTGAACTGGCCCCCTGTTTAAAAAGTCTGAGGACCCCTGTTAATCCAACAGTGCTTGCCCGAGTCACCAGTGACCTTGACGTCACTCTGTCCTGTCCGGTAGATATGTCAGCCCCCACTTCGGCCTGCTGAACGCCTGGGGCTCCGGTCGCCACTGTCCTCCCCAGGACGCCCCTCTGTCCCCATCTTCCTCCTGCCGCCCTGGAGGCCTCTGCTATTTTCTTTGCATGCGCACCTCCTCTCTTGGCCGTGAAATATTTGTGTTCCTCAAAATCCTATCTAAGGCCGTCCTACTTCCTGCTTTGCGTGGTCCCTATGCAAACCTGGTCACACCCTCGGCTCTAAGTGTTACCTTTGCCCAGGAGACTGTGACTTTGTACACTTGTCCTGAAACTGTCCTCAGAGCTCCAGTCCCTGTCCAGACCCACGTACCGATATCCCCCGAGAGTATCTCGAAGGCAACTCGAACCTCAATGTATCAAAAAGCAAAAAGAGTCACCGTTTCTTCCCTTAGCCTGGTGTTCTTCTCCTGTTCTGTCTCAGAAAATGCCACTGCCACCACTACCGCGCCAGGGTTCATTCATGCTGAATGAGGTTTGTTGAGCATCTACTTTGTGTGAGATGCTGGAGATGAGGGCCACCAGGTGGGCAGGGTCCCTGGCATCATGGAGTCTGTGCTCTAGCAAGGAGACAGTCATTAAGCAGGCAAAACAAAACAAATAAAAAACCAGCCCTCCAAAACAAAACAAGCATTCAGCAGACAAAAAAAACCCCAGCATATGCACACACACACACACACACACCCCGAAACAAAACAAAAAGCCACCACACAATTTCAGGGAAGGGTAAACGCCGTACATGGAACTAACCTGCGTGTGGTGAGGCTGATGGTGCGTGTGCATGTGTCCATCCCCTCAGGCTGCAGGAAGCCACGAGCTTGCCGGGACTGACCACAGCTATGTTCCGGTGGACGTGAGGTGGGCCGTGGGCTTCGCTGTGATAATGCCCCACATGGCTGACATGGGCAGGTTAGAGCCACTGGGGGGTTCTCTGCCCCATCTGCTTCCCGGCGGCGTCTCCACCCCACTGTGCCAACTGTCTTTGCTTCGTTGCCCCTGCTCTCTGTGGGCTCCACACTCAGCCGCGTTGCTCTCTCCCTCCCGCCACCCGAGCTCACGTGGCCTCTCTGCTTCTCGAGCGTCTTGGGGTTTGGGTGGTCAACACCCCTTTGACCTGCCCCTCCATGCAGCCTGCTCCTCTGTGCTCCCCTCCCCAGCCGGGGATCATTCCGCGCCTTCCCGGACGAGTTCAGCTCCAGCTGTGTAGGCCTCGTCACACCCCACTCTCCTGATCTCCTAACGCGTATTGTAGCTGTCACTTTACTGCCCGTGGTGGCCTGATGGGCCTCTGTTTCTGCCACCGCACAGGGCTCCAGCGGGGCGGAGCTGGGTCGGTTCTGAGCAGTGCATAGTGCGTACAACACTTGCGGAAAGCCCCAAAGCCGCCGTGCTTGTGGGGCGCTGACTGGAGGGGCCTCGCGCAGCACTTCTGCAGCAGGACACGCAGCACTGTCGAGCTGCTGTGAAGCACCAAGGGGGGGTTGCAGGAAGACGCATTTGCCAGGGTTAACTACCCATGGAATATTTCATGTAAAGCAAGGCATAACGTTTTCTGGAACACTCATGCCTTGGGGAGGGAAGATTTGGTTTGGGAAATACTGACTTACGGCACAGTTTATTATTTTTTCCTCCACATATGCATACACACATTTTTTTCACACTTACTCCCCCATGTGTGCATGTGTTTGTATGTGTGTGCCTGTGTGTGCATTTTCCCCCAGGTGACAGTGACAGGGGCCGTGTTCAAGTTCAGGAGAGATGGGGCAGGTGTGGCAGAGTGTCCCGTAGGCCACGCCCGTCTCCAGTGGGGGGCTTGGGGCCAGGCGGCTTGGGTGTGAGCACTGACATGGCATCTTGTTGGCTCCGCGGCCGTGGGCAGGTGACTCATCTCTGCGACTCGGTGGGCTCCTCTGTGAAATAACAGGGTCATTGTGAGAGTCGAATGGGTCACCAGAGGCTGGCACAGACCCCGCCCGGTGCCCTGGGCCCTGCATGTGTTCCTGCCCTGACGAGGACCCGCTTCCGGGGACCACTAGCCCTCCCGGGCCCCCGGGCCCCGCTTCCCGGGCAGGGCAGTGTGTGAAGTCAGGGACTGAGGCTCGGATGCGGAGGTAGATGAAAGGGCTTGTCAGAGGAGGACCGGGAGGATCAGCGCAGCCGCGTCAAATCCCCTGTGGAATGAGGTGTGGGGAGAACAAACAAGCGCGGGCGCAGCGACGCCATGCCACGCCCGGGAGGCTGTTTCGGCCATCAGGCTCTTCCACACACGGTGGGGAGGCAACTGGAGCCCAGGCTGGTCGGGGAGGGGGAGACGGGTGCTTCCTTCCGGCTCAGACGTGACAAAGCTGTGAGTCTGGTCGTAGCTGAGGTGGGCAAAACTCGAAGGCTCAATGGCGATGACGCTGGGCGGCGTGGGCGAAACAGCCACTCACAAGTCGCTCGTGGTTGCGAGGACGGCCACGAGTGTGTGAGACAGTGAAGTCTGGCCGTTGTTTCGGAAATTGAAACGCTTAAGCACTCAAGCATAAAACTTGTCCCCACAATCCGACTGGGAGGACTCTAATTCACACATGCGGAAAGCGCCGGTGACACCGTAGGTGACACCGTAGTTTCAGTGACGCTGTAGAAGGGCACTTGCTACGCTATGAATCGGGGCAAAAACCCAGAGCTGACTAGCACCTTTGAGGGAGGGGAATCGGGGGACGGAGCCGGCATATCCAAGACGCCGAGAGCACGTTCATTAACACGAGTGCAGGCGTGTGAGCCGCAGAGGGGCTGGAACGGTCCCGGGGAAAGCGGGGAGCAGCTCACGGCAGACGAGCTGTGCAGGTCACACCAGTGGGGCTGGGGCTGGGAGAGTGAAGAAACCGGCAAACAAAAACGCTGGAGGTGGGAAAGGCAAAGAAATACTTGTCCCTGTAAAGAGAGGGGAGAGTAATCCACGCAACGGCGTGGAAAGTGGCTTGAGCGTCGATCACTGTCATTTGGTCGATAACTTGGAGGGCGGGAAAGGGTTTGTTGGGCAAAAAGAAAACTGAATTCTGTCACCGTGCGGCCCCTTTATTCCTCTGGGCACGAGGCCCGGTGCACCCTCCCATCCGATGGTCAGAACGTGTCCCCTGGGCCTCCTTCGACAATACAAGTAAGCGGCTGCCACCAGGCCGGGTCACGTCAGAGGCAACATCCAAGCTCGACCCGTGGCTGCAGTTTCCCAATTCTTTCCACAGCAATCTGGATTTGAATTGGTTTGGGTCACACGTCACCTCTTTCGGGGCCTCAGGTTTTCCATTAGTAAATTCCCTCTCCATGCTGTTTCATTTTGTGTGTGCCTTGCTTTTGTTTGTTATTGTGGTTATTTTTAGTCTTGTGGCTCTAAGTGGGACCCTGATGTGTGACTGCAGGGACCGAAAGTGAGCGAGGACAGTCTCTCTGCGCCGTCTGCCAGACAGAGCTGGCTGGTTTCCACCCTCCCAACCTGAGCCGTGCAAACAAAGGGAGGAACAACAAAGAGAGGCCGGACCCAGCGTGCCGGGCGGGGCGTGCAGTTCGAACGGGTTTGTGTCCTGTGTATCCATCTGGAATGCCGGGTTACTTTTGTGCACAAATACGCGAGCCACACCACATTTGCCAGTGAAAAGAAAAGGAACACAGAAAAGGAGGTGCGTACAGCACCCCGGGTGTCCATCACAAGGGCAGGGGGAGCAGGGCCGGGCGGGCCGGGCAGCCAGGCAGGACTCACAGCCGGCTTGAGCTGTGACTGCTTCCCCAGAGGCCTCCTGGGCGTCTGCACAAACCTGTGGCGTGTGGAGGAGGCAGGAGCCGGGTCTTTCCTGCAGGGCTGGGCGTGGCCCCCGGCAAGGCCCGGAGATTGCCGGGGACTCTCCCTACAGCTGCGTGGGCTTCAGTGGTCACAAGTATGTGGACAGTGAGTAGTGTAGGTCAGGAGAAAAAGGTATTTATTCTCCTCTCTTTTACATTTCTTTGACTTCTCCAAATTTCCTCTAGTTATGATCAAAGTGGCTAAAACATGAAACATTGTAAATTGAAAAAAGAGTTATCGGAAATGCTATTATCTAAACAGAGTTAGATGTTTTGATGCACTTCTTTCCAGCATTTGTCTACCAGGGGTCCTCAAACTTTTTAAACAGGGGGCCAGTTCACTGTCCCTCAGACCGTTGGAGGGCCGGACTATAGTTTAAAAAAAAACCTATGAACAAATTCCTATGCACACTGGGCATATTTTATTTTGAAGTAAAAAAAACAAACGGGCAAAAACACCGGCATGTGGCCTATGGGCTGTAGTTTAGGGATGCCTGAAGCATTGGGCAGTTTTACAAGATTTTGCACACATTACATAGAGTAAGCAATTTCTTCTACACGTTTTCCCACTGATAGGACAAATTGATTCTATTAATACAGGGAAGGCTGCACTGTCTGATCCCAGAAGCCCCAGGTGAGGTGATTTTACACGCAAAGGTAGCATTGTATTTGTTATGCACGGATTTGCTTAGCCAGCCCCCCACTTTCTTGAACTTTTAGGCTGTCATTCCTGCCAAAGGCACTTTTTTTCTTTTATTATAAATAATGATATAATGGACATGTACAATGCTCTCTTTCATATTGGTTAATATTTTTACTAATAATGTTTATAAATATTATTTGTAATATATTTATGATATAATTTTAATAAATATTATTATTTCTATACATTAATTCCCAGAATTACTAAGACTAAAGGTCTACATATTTAAAATACAAAATTTATATTATAAAATCAATACATGAGCATTGTAGAAAATTTAGAAAACATAAAGTGTAAATAATATTAAAATGAAATTGACTTGCTCCAATCAAATAGGTACTATTATTGTGTTGGTTATAGTTATTTAGTCTTCTGTTTTTACACATTACAAAATCAGGAGTTAATTCAATATATTCTTTTTTCACCTAATGGAAAAATGAATCTTTGCTAATATTTAAATAGTCTTCAAATTACTTAATTTTTTAATGGTTGCATAATATTCTTTATATAGATTTATCATAATTTCATCACACAACTCCTACATTTAAGTTGCTTCCTGTTTTTTTAATCATTTAAAAAATTGCTCAGTAAAGACTGTAATTCTTGCATTATTTCCACAGGATACCTTAGAAAAGGAATCAGTCAAAGTGTGTGGTCACTTGAAAAACTTGTGAAATCTGTGGTTAAATTGCTTACCAGAAAGGCTGGGGGAATTTATAACACCTTTGCTGTCACTAAATAATTTTTTAAAAACTCTCTTCTTATTAAGGCAAAAAGTAATAATCCAATGCTAGTTTTCATTTGTCCTTCTTTGATCACTAGTTAGAATAATGTTTTAAAAGTGTTTGTTGGGCATTTGTATTTTTTTTCCCTTCGTGTCCTATTGCACATTTTTCTTTTGGATTTGTAAGAAATACTTACATATTAAGGAGAATGCTTCCTTTGCTAAGTTGCAGGCATTTTTTCACTTATTTATTTGTATATTAATCTTGTTTTCCAACTTTTTGCCAGATAGATGTCTTACATTGTTTCTAGAAGTTTTAAGATGTATGAACTATCGATCTTTTTGTTTCCTTGTTTTATACTTTGAAAAGCCTTTCCTATTTTCAGATAAGAAATATATAATTTCAAGTGTTCTTGTGGTTCCAGGGTTTACATATAATTTTAAATGTTTTAATATTTTGATGAAATGATTGGAATAAATGTTGTGAAGCAAAGCCACAACACTATGAAGAAGGCTTCAATCGTCTAAGCACCATTTGTTGACTAATCCATCTCTCCCCCACAGTGGAAACAAGGCATTTCTGTTCTATACCAAATCCTCCGATGGCCTCGTGTCTGTTTCTGGGACTTCTGTTTCTCCCCCTGCCTCTTCTTGTGCCAGTACCACACCATGGTAGCTATCACAACTTTGTAACATTTCTTCTTTTTTCCGTAAACTTCTTGACTCGTTTGTCTTATCTGTGAAATGCATTTTTTTTTTTAATGGGTTGAAAATGGGATAAGTTGTTTCTTGATCTAACAAAGTTCCCCAGCCTGGAAGAGTATCAGCGGGAGCCCCGGGACCATTCGCCAGGGAAATCGATACCCTCTTGGAGCGTCTCTTCCCTGCCGGATGCTGGGTCTGGTTTTTACATGCATTGTACGAGAACCCGGTAAGTTAGGCATTGTGGTCTCTGTCTGCAGACGGAAATGCTGAGGCTCTGCAAACTCAAGCCATGCGGCTCAAAGCAAGTGGAAGGGCTCACTCAGGTGCTAAGGCCAGGTGTTTCTGACCCCAGAGTCTATGGGGTTAACCCCATTTTGTTTTGTACAATTCCCTTCAGTTGCATTTGAAATTGTGTGTTCTCCTGTGGCGGTGCCCCGTGAGGGGCCGTAACCCCTGGGGCAGCGTGTTCCTGGCTCCTGGGAGACGTCTCAGAGGGGAGTGCTGTGCCCAGGGTAGGCCTGTCCCGTTGCACTGCACGCCGATGCCCAGATAAGAGGACACCGCTCGGGAGTGTCCGTCCAGCTGAGACTATTTTCCATTTGAGTCTCCGTTGACTCCAGCGTTTCCCCTTGGGCTTCCATTCCGCTTCCTGTTTCCCAGAACGGTTTTGGTGAAGAAATAGCGTGAAACTTGTTTTTCTTAGCTCTCAGGTTTTCATGCGCAGCCTTAGCGAGGGGCAGCCCTCTCGTGTCACTCTTGTGTAGGACGAGATCACGGCAGCGGCGGGGTGCCCGGACCCAGGGCCCAGGTGTGGGTCCCAGTCCCAGCCCGGCCGGCCACGTACTGGCCACGCAGCCCTCGGCTTGGCTTTCTGACCTGCATGGTGGGGCTGGGGGAGCGCAGTAGGGGTCACAGGTGTGAGCGTGTGGAAGGTACGTGGGGTGTAAACCTCACCTCTGGCAATTGTTACTTGTCTGTGGTTGGTACTAGCTGGGGTGGATTTTCAAATGCCAGCCACTAGTTACAAAGTGCCACATAAGCATCTGTGGCTCAGTGTAGAAAGTGGGTACGAGGAAGGACGTAATGGGAGGGTTCCCATGCACCTGAACGCTCCCTGCACTCACCCTGTGCCTCCCCTTGGCCCCTGTCTCCGGTAGACGGACGGCGGCCTCATGAAATAAGACGCTCATGTTTTGAGTTTGGAAGGGTGTCTTTTATGCTAGATACCGCCTCTTGCCTCTACTCCTCACAGCCTGTGCAGCAGGTGTGATTTTAACTGTGAGGGTCCGAGCCGGGTTCTGAGGGTTAGAACCGGTCTGAAGTTGTCTGAGCTAGGAAGGGCGTCCACTCACTGGGCCTGAGATGTCAAAGCCCAGTGCTGAGAGCTCTCCTTGTCGAGCTCCTCTCTTGTTGGCCTTCTATGAGACAGGAGCTGGCAGACACAGGTCTCCCCAGCGTGGGGGGCAGCTGCCTCCGCCTGGCTTTCCCGTGTGCGGTGGAGTCACTTTGCACAGAGTTTGTCCCACACGGCGCTGGAGCCGGCTTCTCCCTTTGTGCAGAGCCAGAGGAGGGAGCCTGTCCCACTGCCACCTGCTGGTGCCACCCTGGCTGCAACGGGGACTGCCTTGGTCTCATTGTTGAAAGGGCGGGGCTGACACCAGTGTGCAGTGTGGTCCCCAGGGTAACCCCAGTGGCATGGCTGGGCCCAAGATGGAGTGATGGAGCTTGCAGATGTCTGTTCTGAGGGAGGACGCCAGGGTGGCGGCTGCGGCTGGGTTACAGCACCTCTGCTTCCCTCTGTCTCTGTCTCTATATGTCTTTGTCTCTATGTCTCTGTCTGTGTGTCTCTCTGTCTCTCTGTCTGTCTCAGTCTCCCTGTCTCTCTGTCTCTAACCAGGGACAGGGCCCATCTCTGCCAGAGCATCGAGGCAGGAGGCTCCCCAGGTAAACCACACCCAGAGGCAGCTTCCTCCTGGCTGCGACCGGGTTGCAGACCTCAGCCCCACTTGGTGGCCTTAGCGGATGGGGTAGCTAATCCCAGCTGACAGGCCTGCCTTTGGCCGTGAGTAGGACCGAGGCCCTGGCGATAGGAAAGCGGGTATGGGTTTATTCGGAGAGATCTTGTCACTGCGCTCAGCACAATGGCACGTCAGCGAGGCAAATGAAAATAAATGAGGACACTGTTGAAATAACTTGGCTTTTACTGCCGCCGCCACCGCGGGCTCATCAAACACCCTCTGTCTCAGCTGAGCTCAGTCTCGGAAAATGTCCTCCAAGCCTGACCCCGTGCAGAGTGGCCTCAGCGGGGTCCGTGAAATAGCTCCACATTGGTGGGATTTTTTGTTTTGAACTTTTCTACTTTCCGAAAGTCTTTTCTCAGGAAATACCAAACTGGAGGGGAAAAGGCAAAGAAAAAAACTTATATCGTTCCAGCAATGAATTTCTTTTATTAGGAGACTTTACTTTTCAGAGCAGTTGAAGGTTTACAGAAAACTCGAGCAGAAATAGGGTTCCCGACCACCCCTGCCCCAACCCCCGTCTCCCCTGTGGTCCACATCTGTAGTGTGGCATATTCATTACAATATTATTAACCTCGACAGTCCATAGTTTACTCAGGGATCACGCTTCATGTTGGACATTCCACATGTTTGGACAAATGTGTAAGGATATGTGTCCGCCATTAGAATATCACACAGAATGATTTCACAGCACTGAAAATCCCAAATCCCGTGTAGCGGTGAAATCTTAAAGCAACTTTTTAAAAGATGGGGCTGTCCCAACTTCGAGCGCTGCATGAATAACCTGGGGATTGGATAGCCCGTGGAGCGTGCGAGTGGGACACTCCTAACTGACTCTGTATCCGGAATGTGGCTGCGTTGGAGACACTGCGACCGGAAGGCAGAACCGGCTCGGGGAGAATAGCACGGGCACTTACGTGCAGTCACAGCAGTGCAAACGCTGCGTGCTGTTCCCTAAAGAGACGGGTGCTGTGGGGGTGCGGGAGCCTGGCCTGGCGTAGGGTGGGGCCGCCTTCTGTCACTGGCCTTAGGAAGCCGCAGTCGTGGGGGGCGGGCCCTGTGGGCTCTGCTGCTGCATGGTGGCCCCCGGGACCGTATGGTGGCGCCCACGCCGCGGCTGGCACGTCCCTGATCGGGAACTGGACTGATTGGGAACCGGAGGCTGCCCCCTCCCCTCTGCATGCTGTCGCTGGCACATCTGGCGCCGAAGTTGTCCTCCCTCCCCCGTGTAGCGTTGCCATGCAAACAGACCACGGGCGGCCTTTGCCCCGGGGACGCAGAGATAATAAATCGCTCTCCTGCTTTCTGGGGGCTCAAGTGAAGGAAGCGGGTGGCCTGGCAAAGTCCCCCCGACAGAACGTGTCCACGCCTCGGTGGCCCGAGGAACACGACCACTCGCTGGCTGCCCCGGCGGCTAAGCAGCTGTGGCGCACACTGGCCCCTGTCCTAGTGACGCTGACAGAGCCTGGGTGGTTCCAAAGTGTAGCGTCCCCGAAGGTATCTGTGCATAAAACAAACGCTGTCGTGTCTGCGCGCTTGATTTATCTGCTGTAATTCATTGCCCTTCTCTCTCTGAAGGCGGGAGCAAGATGATATCGCCGCGGGCTGACACATTTCCTTTCCCTTCCCTCTCCAAACTCCCGTGGCTCCCAAGACATCCCCATGCCGTTTCCCCTTCTTACGTCCCTCGGCTTCCGCATCGAGCTGAAAATGCGCTGATTTGTGACACGCCCTGAGAACGGGAGAACAACCGCTCGTCACCCGGTTTCGTCCGACGGCCGTGGCACAGTGCTGGCCCGCCAGCTCAGACCCGACATCGGGACACACCTGGGGTCTTTCGGGAGGCTGCTCTCGCCGCCAATATAATTCTAAATATACTCCTAGTGGGTTCACTGACTGCCCGCCCCTGCATTTATCCTTCCAGCTGAAATTTCTCCGACTTTTTTTCCCCTTTCATTTTTATTAGGTTAATAAAACTTGGTTTTCGAGCGTTTGGCTGCCCCAGGAGGGCGATCGGCCCCACGTCCAACGCATCAAGCGCCTGACGAGTGGCCTTGGAGGTCGGGGCCCGTCCCTTCCAGAAGCTCCCGGTGCCTCGTAAAGGTGAGGCCCGAGGGCCGCACTGTATATTTTGTCTGTTGCTTTCCCAGCGTCTCGTGCCAGCTCGACCGTCACCGTGCAGGATTTATTTCAGGCCGACGGCACCACCGGGCAGCTCCTCTGCAGCGAGCCCTGCCTCCTGCGACGGTCTCCTCGCCCCCACACGCCTGCTGCCGTAAAATAAAAAGTCTGCAATAAAGTGAGGGAGAAATGTGTCGATGCTGCATTTTAGAACATTCCAGCAAAAGGGCTGCGGGAAATGCCTTAGTTTACATTCAAGAGGGAAGCTCCATGACAGTGAGGGGTAAAATAGCCAGGGGAAGGGCCTTCAGGGGGAAGACAGTCTGGTATTTAAAATAAGCAAATTAAAAACAAAATAAGTTGTGTGTGTGTGTGTGTGTGCGCACGCGTGTTTATTCCACCCCTGATTTGTTTTTTCGTGTTCCAGAGAAAGACCAGTGAAAGAGAAAATGGATGTCCTGTGCCTTCTGGGCCCAGGAACAGGGCTCTGTCACCTTCCAGAACATTCTTCCTTCCCGCACCCCTGCAGGCTCTCTCGCTCTCTCTCCCCGCCAGCTGTCAGCTCCTTGCTGGCTCCAGGCTTGGAGCCGTGGCAGCCACGACATGGTTGAAAACTGGAATCTGAGTGGCCAAGAGCCCAGGGAATATCTATCATTTTGGTGGCCCAGGAACTGTAGTGGGGGCAGCTGGGGGGTCTCCAGGGTGGGGGCGATTGCTGGGTAATGGGGTCCCTGGGCCAGAGGCCGCCTGAGCGTCCACACAGCAGCCAGGCCTTGTCAGCGTTCCTAATTGGTGTCCTGGTTCATCTCCTCTGGTTGGAGCCTGCAGAAGCTACCTCGCCTTTCATTGACTGCGTTCTACCGGGCCTTGTGCTGGCGCTAATAAATTACCCCACACAGCCCGCTGTGCCTGGGGACTTTGTCTTCCCTTCTTTCCCACTGCCCGCCTCGAGCACGGAAGGCTGTGTTCGCTCTGCGTGCGGCGAGAGAAGAAATACAAAGCTGTCTTGCGTGACTCTCCTTGGAAATGGTCGGCAGTGCCCCTTGCGTGTTAGTGCCCACCCAGCCCTGATGCCAGGCCAAAGGCCTGTCCCAACAACTGGCTGGGATTTGGGGAAGTCCTTTGGATCCCTGGGACATGGACAGGTGAGGTGGCGTCTCCCAGGCTGCGGGGGAACAGTGGGTGGGCATAGCGGCCCCTCTTCCCCAGGCTCCTTGCACTTGTGGGCGAGGAAGAGTCTAGGGAGGTCTTGAGGTCACGGGAGAGCGTCCTGGGCCTGGGCGGACCTTCCCCTTCCCCTTCCAACGAAAAGGCCGGTGTGGGGTTGGCGGCTGACGGCACAGCTGACCCGGTGCTCAGAAGCCCCGGCAGCAGAGTTCATTTCCTGACCCGTGGGGCGGTGGCCCAGCCAGCGTCACCTCCCTCCCACCTGGGGAAGACAACACGCGTGGCTGCAGCAGCAGACGTCTGCACACCCCGCGAGTTGCAGCGAAGCCCAAGGATTTTGTGGAGTCTGCACGTGGGTGGCCCAGAGTGGCTGTTTCCATCGGGGCTTAGAGGGAGCGGCTGTTCCCCACCCCTGGAAGACCCTCAAAGCAGGACTGGCTGTCCTTGTTCCCCCAGACCTCTAGGTGCTTGGAGCTCCTGGTTCAGAATTTCCCCCTGCCCCGCCTTCTCCCCCGCACACCCCTCTCACGGCGGCCTGGCTGTGCAGCAGATTATCTTCTGAAAATATACTTTGAAGGGTTTTTGTTTTGTTTTGTTTTCCCTACTTGACACTCTTGAATAAAGTAGGCCATTTGTCTTTTAGGCAGAAGAATTTCAACAGTTAACTTGTGCGGTGCAGGCTTAGTGTGTGGAGGTAGTTTTAAATAGTTTTTCATCGCAGGCGTATCGCTGTCTCAGCTTCCCCCAAACCTCGTAGCCTCCTGTCTCTAACTAATCCCCCCAACAGCCGCCCCCACCCCCATGCCTCCAGCCCACCTCAAGCCACTCACACTGAAAGGAGCATTCATGCCTGGGCCGTGTGTTTGTTTAGACTCAGCCTGTGTTAGTCCATGTTAAATGCAACAGAATGGAGAAAAATGTAATTCTCTGCCGGCTTTTGATCAAAGAGAGGACTTTAAAAAAAAATTCGGGATGGATTTCTGAAGGACAATGCTATACACATTCCGCGTGTTTCTGAGCTTCAGTGTTTAGTTGACTTGGGGAGGGGGAAAGATTTTGATCCCAGGGAGAAAACACTCACACAAACACGTCTCCGCACCACAAACATTGCGAGACAGATATTTTTCATAAGCCTCCTCAGCCGAAAAGTGGAAGGGATCGCCTCTTGACGCATCAACGACACAAGAGAATCTGAAACATGGCTCGACTGCAACACGAGAACCCTTTCTTGCTTCTGGGGAACTCGAAGCAAAGTCACTCCTGTCGCCAGGGGCTAATTTGGGACCCAGGACCCAGGATGTCCTCCCCGGGTGCTCGGAAACTCAGAAACGGTGCGTCCACACTCACTCCATCCATCTTCGTTTCACAACCAATCATTAAACCTACGTTTCTCCCCTAACTCCCTCAGCTTCAGAGCAAATGCAAATAAAAATCGCTTAACATGGTTGACATTTCCTGTCATTGAAGGGCTTCCACCGGGTGGGGGTCGCAGGGCTTTAAAGAGTATTTCCACAGGAAAACGCACTGCAAATCCGTGGTGGGGACGCGGACTGTTTCACCCGGCAAAGTCTGGGGTTTGCAATCAGCCCAAATTTATGGCGGTCGGTCAAACGATCCTTTATATTACGTGGACGTAGGGGAGCAAATATTCCAAACAAGCGCTCAGAGTATTAACCTGGGGCCCGGCGCAGGTCACAGGAAAAGACTAAAATAAGTCCTCTTTCCCCCTCTCCTCCTCTCCCCTTTAGTCACTTTCTTTTCCATTATGGAAAAAAAAAAAAACCTCGAATTTGGCATTTTAATTTGTTGTGTTTCCTCTATTGATTGTTTGGTTAGTGATTTTGCCAACTTCCTGGATGTTCATTTCTGTTCTGCACAAAAGAGCCACATTTCCTTTTGGAATCGGGACCAGGAGACGGAGCAGACTCGGGAACCGTGAGTGCACCCCGGTCTGGCCTTCCCAGCGCCCCAGACCCCCTGCTCCCTGCCTGCCCTTTCTGCAGCTCGGAGCTAAATTTCCACTCCCGTGAACCCGCTCCGCCGGCCGCAGCGCCTCTCCCCACTTTTAGGAAAAGAGACTCTACAATTTCTACACAAACATCGGGTGGGAAGGGGAGGGGGAGTGACTTCAATTTTCATTTTAAGGCTCCGAAAGATGGAGAAAGTAAACAGAAGCAGGCTGGTTTATTTCAGGGGCTCGAAGTGAGTCTCTACTGAATTTACCTAATAAAATGAATTTTAAAAATTTTCATTTTCTCATTTCATTCCAGCAGAAAATGAGTTTGCCTTTATAATGTCCAGATCTTTCAAACTCCATTGAGTGAGAAATTAAGTTACACAATTTAAATACTTTGGTGTACACACACACACACACACACACACACACGAAATGAAGCAATTTGTGACTGTAATGCAATATAGCGAGCCTGGCTTTGGGGTCCTACGACACTTAAATTTTTTTATGATGTGTAATAAAGAAAAATAAGATTCAGTAAAAAATGTTTCTCTTTTAAAAAGGGTGAATCGTAATGCTCAATAAATGTAATTGTAATTTTCATTTGTTAATGTAATTTTCCTATTTTTTTTAAATCTTCCGAACATCTTGTCAAAATGTTGGTAAGGCTGGAAAGAAAACATATGTTAATGTTGGAGGCCACAGTTGATTTCTTTCCTTTCCGAGAAACTATTCCAACTAGCATGGGAAATTATAAAACAATAGAGTTCTCTTGTGAAAAGACTATACCTTGCCTTTAATTACCAAGAGAAAGCGATTAATGCCGAAATTTCACGGCAAACCCAGCGATCAGTTAGGGGTGGGAAGAGGAGGAAGGCAGGATGGTGGTTTTCCGTCAGAAAATCCAGAAATCGACATCAGGCAGATGCATAATTGGAATGTGATTGTATTTACAAGGAAAAGTTACATGAACTTCAAAAATGAAAGTTGTTTTGCTTAAGTGTCTGAAAAAAGAATTTAGAATAATATTTGGGTTATCCCGGTTTTGTGCTCTCGTGTTCACAAAGGCTCGTTGGGGTCCGGGCAGGATTAGAGATCGCCGTCCCAAGGAGGGTCTTGTGTGTGCGTGGTGGTCTGCGCTGTCTCCCTGCACCCCACCCAGGGAGCATGGGGAGCTGACTGGTGGGAACCAACCTTTACTCCATAAATTCGTAGCTAATATGAAACTCTTAAAAATAGCGATTTTCTAACTTTAAAAAAAAATGCCTCCTCTTTTGGGGGGTAATTGCAGGGAATAGCACAATGGCTAGGGCTGGTTTTCGAAACTACGATAGATCAGAGGTGTGCAGAAGGCTGTCTCCACTTCCCTGTGATTTTGACTAGAGTGTTTTGTTCTGGTTCTTCGGTCACTGAAACGGTGGCATTCTACACCTTAAACCCATATTTGAGTTTTCTAGCTTGGGTGGCCCGAAACAGAAAGCGTCGTCCCCTTGGCAGGGAGGTCTGCCTGCTGTCCAGTAGATGGCGATGTTACTTCTAGGGTGACCCAGGGGTGGGGGCGGGGAAGACACTGAGACTTAGCTCGAAATAATCTCGGGTCACCCTGTCACCTCTCCCAGAGTGCATCCAGTGGGCTTTGAACGTAACAAGAAACACTTTGGGGGCCTCTCCTGAAACGTGCCGAGCTATCAAAGAGTATTTTAAAGTGTTTAAGCCAAATGTTAATGACCAAACCTCTCACCCTCCTGAAACAGTCGGTGCCCAGCTCGAGTTCAAAGAAACGCTCCCTAGAAAAGTTTGAGATAAAAATGGAAGAAACTTGGCAGCTATTTCAATATTTTGTCAGTTGCCTATGTTTTTTTTTTTTTAATGACATCCTCACCTTTCTCCTGTAGCAGTCGTAGAGAATGTGCGTTGTACCGTAGTATGTGGAATTTTATGTGCATCAAAATGGTCAAGTGTAACCAGGCACGAATACGTGATGATAGTCTCACCTCTCAAAAAAGAGTTTTCCTTTTGATGTGTTGGTGGAGCAAATATATACTGGGACGTTGTATTTCATTTTATCAGCACCTGATAAAGTGGTGTCACCAGATTCTTAGAGCTTTTAAACCTCAATGCCCCATGAAGGATTCCAGTATAACCGCCCCCTCCTGCCCCATTTGAAACAATTTCTACTTTATTTCAAACACTTTTTTCTATCTCCATCATTTGCTAAAGAAAATCCCAAAATAATGATGAGCACATTCTTCAACGTATTTAATGTTAAAATTAAAATGATGTTTAAAACATTTTCAGATGATGTCAATGTTATGCTTATTCATGGGATGACATGATTCCTTCATTTATTTTATACAATAATTTACTATTTTGTTTTTTTAATTTAGAAAGAAGTAGTGTCCATGTTGACAAGTATTTTAAACAAACTGGAATTCAACAACAGCAACAAAAATATTTATTTCTTTTCCTAAGAATGATGTTATCATTTATTCTTGGGGGAAAAAAAAGGATGACTATTTTTTTTCCATTTGACTCCAAATTTGAAATACGTAAAGACTTAGAAATATGTAAATGTAGCCTAGTACAATGACTTCATCAAGTCTGGTAGTAATTAATCTTGTATCCTTCTGTAAAAATTTAATTGAATGACATGCTAGCTTTTATACTTGTGTGTATTTACAAGTTGTGCAAGTCACCCACTATACATAACTCAAGTGTATGTATTAATAAAATGATTGTGCAAAAATCCAGCTGTTTAAATAAATTCTGTTCTGCTTTAAAGATTTTGCCCTTTAGGGAGAAAGTCATTTAAGTATTGAGTGGCAGTGACCAGCGAACAATGGTTAAAATGTAAATAAATCTTCCTGAAACTTAGTTCTAATTTTCTTGAGCAAGATACTAACCCATAAAAAATAAACATTGTTTATTGAACCACGTTTGTATCAAGTGAACCTTTGTAAAATGATACGGAGAAAATATGAACGTTTATGTCCCAAGTACTTTGGCTCCCTGGCAGAACAGAGGGAGCTATTCGATACGTAGAAACTGAAGAAAATAAAATTAGCGACTCTTGTGAGAGAGCCGTTCAGATTTTTGCAGTTGCATGAAGGTGATTGTACTAGAATTAGCACACACACAAAAAATTTGTGTCATTTGGCACCTTGGCTTAAGGGATAATTTAATTACACCACCTATTAGTGGTGACTTATGTTTCTGCTTCAGCCAACCTTACAATCTTGTTTATTTCCAGAAATCACATTTGTGACAGCTCTAATAGGCCATTCAACAGCAAACATTTTCTCATTTAGCTGAAAATATTTCAGGTTTCAGAAACTCGGAAAGGCAAAGCACTCTCAGACTTCATGCATCTGAGTTAACTGGTTTGGGGCAAGATTTTTTGACAAATGAACTCAACCATCCTGTTTGACCAATTTCAGCCTAAAATATTTTTATGTTTCTATTTGCCAACCCAGCAGACAGGATTTGAGCAGATGCGGGGATTGCTGCCTCTTCTGGAATTTTTTTTTTTTTTTTTTTTGTGGAAGGGTAGGGCGTGGGTCAGTGCCGTTTTTGCATGTGGGTCACAGGAATGGCCCGGAGGCCTGTCCGTCTGTGTCTACCACTGATTCAGATCCTGGGTCCTGTATTTGTAAACTTTCCACTTTCTGTTTTTTGAGAAAGGCACGTTTGATCTCTGCCAACGAAGGTGGGGAGGTGTATTTATTTCCTTCTTAACAGCTGAATGCAATCAGGGCACTTCTTTGGTGTTGTGTTTTAGTTAAAATGTAGAAGAAAAGAGAAAAACACACCCAAACAAACTGTAAGACACATCTAGCGTCCAGCCTTCAGCCCCCAACCTTCAGTCCCGCCATGGGGGACGGCTCCTGCAGGACCTCCTCCCCGACCCCCTCCCCGGGAAATTCTCCTGGAAGAAGAGGGGAAATTGCGGGGCTTTCATTTCAGGGTCAGCTCACATGTTTAAGCGGCACGTCAGGAGGAAGAAGGCTGAGATCCTTTGTGCAAACAAGCACCAGAAATTCAAATCCCTGCCTGTCTCTCAGAAATGTTCTTGGGCAACGTCTCCTGGGCGGTTTGGAGAATGGAGCATTTGGAGGGGAGGCATCTCCAACACCCCAGGCTGAACCTCCTCCAGGAGAGGGTGCTGGGGGACACAGGTCTCTCTCCAGGCTTGTGTGGTGGAGACAGAGTACATGCCCACCCAGGGCGGCAAAGGCTCTCGTGACTACCAGTGCCATGCGTGTGCTCTGCAGACCTGGGCATGACGGGGGCGGGAGGCCCGGCCAAGCCAAGGGGCTCGGACAGCGCTGCTCTGCTGTTTTCATGCAGTGCTCGGTCATTTTCAGAAATGCCTTTGTTTCTAGTGTGTTCCCTGATCACGTCCCCTGCCGAGAATCTAGGCCTCGAGTGGCACATGAGAGATGCTGATAGCTGTTAATCCAGAGCTCTCAGTGTGTCAGGGTGTTGCATGGGGCAGCATGGTGGCATCTCCCAACAAGTTGGTGAGGCAGGAAATGTCATTATCTCCATTTGACAATCAAGGAAACTGAGTCCCCGGGAGGCTGAGTGAAGTCCCCAAAGTCGCACGGCCAGTGTGGAGGGCAGGGGAGGACCGGACATCAAATCCAGGCTGTCGTATCGATGACCGCACAGTCCTCACCAGGCCTCACGGCACTTTGCTAAATAAGTACGTGTTGAGTGAATACGTGAGTGGTGAATTTGGGAGACGGTGGGGTGTGATGTCGGGAGGAAGGTTTCAGGGAAGGGCAGATTTGGGTTCAGGGAGGGCTCTGCCCCTTCATTTACTGGTGACTGGTAAATTCCCTAAATTTTCCAGGCCTCAGTGGTTTCCTCCTACGTAGACCAGAGCTAGTAATCTTGCTTTTGGGGATGTGAAGGTTTGTGCTGGTGATGAGGGGCGTGGTGTGGCGTGTGCTCGGTGAAGGGCAGCATTGTGGCATTACAACGTCTCCGGGCAGGACCCTGGGCCCAGGCGGTGGGCCTGCTGGGCGTTGGTGTCCTCGTCTATAGAGTAGGGCTGGCTTTAGTTCCTGCCTCCAAGACAGGGCATGAGGAGGGCAAGCCAGGCCTGGGGTAAACACTAAATGAACGTCCACTCGACTGTCCCAGGAGCACATGCCTCCTTCCAGCTCTCATGTTCTAGGGACTTGCGGCCCTGGGGAAGTGTGCCCCATGGACCAGCGTCCCAGGAGCCTGTTAGAAACGCTGTCTCAGTCCCTTCGAGAACTCCTGAGTCAGAGGCTACATTTTTAACAAGATCCCAGAGATTTGTGTGCCTGTGGCCTGAGTCTCAGGCACCCCAGAGACAGAGGCCACCGTGCATTTCCGTCTTCTCCAAGAGTGTCCCCGGGGGTTCTGAGGAGGCGGCTGGCCACTTCTCTGTGAGCTCCAGATGTCCTGGGACCCCTCCTGGTCCTTCCCCTGCCCTGCTCTGCCCGCAGGCTCCTGCGGCTTCTGGTGGGGTCTAGCCAGGGGCCAGTGGGCGGCACTGGCAGGAGACCGGAGGACCGGCTGGAGGAAGGGGACGCCAGGATGTTGCTCCTCTTCTGTCTGTCTGTGCTCAGGCTGTGTCCAGTGGCGTGTGTGGGGCCACCATGAGCCCACAGAGGTCCAGCGCCGCTGGGCGGCCCACACCGCAGGCTCCTCTCTCCGTCCCCTGGGTCCCCAGCTGCTAGCAGGTGTTTGCTGGTTGGCGTCTCAGCTTTTGCGTCCCCAGAGTGAGCTTGCCTTTGTGTCTCCCCTCCCTGACATGTGTCCCCGAGGTCCCCACTGCGCCCATGACTCGGTATTCCACAGACACGCCACGCTGGCCCAGGCCTCTGCCTTTGCACGTGCCGTGCCGTGTCTTCTCCCCGAAGCACTTTTTCCACCCAGCAAATCTATTTTCTCCAAGGCCCCACGTGAGCGCAGTGAGTGTCGGAAGGACGATCATCGGAGTGTTTCAATTCTCCCTCCCGCCCTTTCTGGGCTGTCACTCCCAGAGTGTGTTCTCCTCTGCACCCCAGGGTCACCCGGCACCATCTCTCTGACCGCGGAGTGTGAGAGCTAACGTGTCATCTGGGCCCATGCGACAAAACACTCACAGGCCACGTTTCCCCAGAGACATGATGTGAGGGCATCATGATGTGACAGGAGGAAAATGGTGAGAGCAAAACGAAGCTTTGCTACGTGCGTTCTGTGGAGAAGCCAGGCCTGCTAGGAAAGCTCTGCTTCTGTGCGTTTGTTCAACAGCTGGTCCTTCAATCAGGAGCAAATACTGAGTGCCGCAGCGGTGAACAAGGGGCAAAAGCATTTGTCACCCTCTGCAGCCCCTTAGGGAAGACAGCACGTCACCGGCAACTGCAGTCCTGTGCGGGGAAAGTTTGGGGGGCAGAGTGTGCGTAGAGGAGGGGGCTTCAGGGCCGGCTCTCCAGGCGGCCGTCCCAGCTGAGAAAGGGCAGCCTGGTGTGGCGCAGGGCGGGGGCTCAGAGGGTGCAGGGCTGGGCTGGGGAGCGCGGGGACCTCCCCGAGGGTAGGCGAGCGGGTTCCACTGGCCCGGGAGGCTCCTCTCTCTCGGGAGAGATCATCTGCACCAGTTGCAACATAGGCAGGAAGCAAAGGCTCACAGTCTCTGTGGCCTGCACGTCACATTTTATGCAGG
Organism: Mirza zaza; assembly: GCA_008750895.1. Classification (NCBI taxonomy): domain Eukaryota; kingdom Metazoa; phylum Chordata; class Mammalia; order Primates; family Cheirogaleidae; genus Mirza; species Mirza zaza. Next base: position 37,306 of record VSMD01066946.1, read on the forward strand.
CAGGTTTTACCGAGAAGGGAAATAAATAAATGCATAAGTAAAATAATTAATAAAACGAAACCAACAGGCCAAGAAATAAAATATTTATCTTAGTATGTAGAGGCGGGCTCCCTTTCAGTGTCCCAAAGGAGAAAGAAAATGTGCTACCTGGATGGCATCCCCGTCAGTCATCTCAGATGGGGGAGAGGGAGGGGGAGCCGGGGGAGGGGGGTTGTTGCCATGGAGACGGCCCTGGTACCCTCTTTTGCTTCCCTGGCTCGTTCCTGCGCTGGGATGCTCCCAGCTGCAAGTCAGAGGCCTGGGAGGGAGGGGTGCACTTGTCTTAGAGCCCCAGGTGGGTGGTGTCGGTCACCCTTTGGCCTTCATGCCTGGGCCCTCAGGTGACAAGGTGGATGGCACACCTGGAAGAATGTCACATCTCCCCAGGAGGAAGGATAAAGGGAAAAACACAAGGTCTTTTATCCTCTGGGCTTGCACATCTCATGGGCCAGACTGGGTCACCAGACCACTCTGAACCGCAAAGGCATCTGGGAAATCGCATATTTTTCATCGGGGCTTATTTTCAAGCCAAATGAAAGAATACTGCTAACAGGAGGAGTGGAGAGGGAACAGACAGGTGGGCCACCAGCGGAGGGCCCAGGAACGGGTACGGTCAGATCTGGTTGTCACCCGGATCCTCCCTGGGTCAGATGAGGAAAGAGACTTTTAAAAAATATTTTTACAGAAACTCTCCTGACAAGACATTTATTTCTTAAGATGTAAATATTTCACACACTGCCTCAGTAGAGAGAAATGCATTAGTGCGTTTACAGTTCAAAGCATGAGGGATCAGTATTTTGGGCCGGACGCCCCGTTGGAATTGGTGGCAGTGGTGGCCTGTGCCTCTCAACCCGTCTGTGTTCCCAGGGCAGGCATGGGGTCAACGAGGGAAGGGTGGCCCAGGTCGGGTAGGAGACATAGATATTATGTTGGCGTTGATGTGGCAGGGAGTTTCCCTCTGCAGTTTCCTTTTGCAAGTGGGGCAATTGAGGCACAGGGCCCCACAGCTAGCACCTGGTAGTGTTGAAAGTCAGCCCGAGGAGTGATTTCAGTGACCAGGGGTCTAGCTCAGCGTGTGACCCGGGACCACTTCCCCAGGAGGTCCTGTCCCAATGCGGGTGAGGGGTGGCGGCCGCGAGGCCCTGCCCGCTCACTCTCGGGGGGCCTCCCTGCCAGCATGTTTGTTTTGGGCATCTCTGTCCCGTTTCTCTGAGTAGCCGCCAGCAGCGCTTTTTCCCAGGGGGTGCTTGGTGGTGAGAACCCGGGAATCCTCTCTTATCTCTGCAGAGCAGGACGCGTCCTGTGCCTCGCGTCCCCAGCGAGGCTTCCCAGCACTGTGATGAGCTTGCAGATTCCTGCGGGCGATTGCTCCAGCCGCTGCCCCCAGCCAGCACTGGAGGGGGGGCTGTGTTTTGTTTCCCAGGCCCCCCAGCTCCGCAGCCAGGCGCTGCCACTGCCCTCTCCCGTGTCCCTGGCCTTTTCAGCTGCTCCACGGGCCAGCCCGGCCGGCTGCCAGGGAGAAGCAGCACAGGGCGAACTGCTGTTTCCGCCCATTCTTTGTGCAGGGGCAGGGGTGGTTCCCAGTTGGCCAGGGCCGTGGGGGACACGGTGGCTCTTGGGGGCTCTGGGGGGGGGTGTGCTGTGCAGGCCTCGCCCACTCCAAACTCTCCCCACCCCATCAATACCAACTTCTGAAAGATGCTCTTACCAAGCCACAGGGGGATGGAAACACAGTGGAGTGTGGGTAGGTGGAGGGGTCTCAATCTTACCTCCAGTGATGTTTGTCCGAAAATGCAGGTTCTCAGGTCCCCAGTGTCAAAGTCAGACTCATTAACCAGGTTGGGGTCCATGACCCACAATTCACACCAGGCCCCCAGGTAATTCCTCTGACCTGGCAAGTTCGAGGAAAACACTGGCCTGGCAGTCGGGGCCGGTTCTGGACTCAGGTTGAATTCTACCTTCATGATCCTCTTTCAGTTGCTTTGCTTCTTGAAGCCTCTCAGAACCTCAGTCTCCTCTTCTGTTGACAGGATCTGATGTTATCTTCCTTGTGCGATTATTGGGAGAAATCCCAGAGTACTCTGCACACAGAGTGTTTGAATTGAGTGTTCAGGAAAGGATGAATCCACAATGATATTCAGAGACACAACACTCCTGGCAAAGTTTCTGATAATCATAAAAACCAGATGGACCACACTGAGCTAATAGGGTAGGATCAAAAAGTAGAGACCTTGGGCCGGGCACGGTGGCTTATACCTGTAACCCCAGCACTTTGGGCGGTAGATGCAGGGGATCACTTGAGACCAGGAGTTCGAGACCAGCCTGAGCAACATGAATTAGCCAGGCATGGTGGTGAGAGCCTGTAGTCCCAGCTACTGAGGAGGCTGAGGCACAAGGATCGCTTGAGGCCAGGAGTTTGAGGCTGCAGTGAGCTATCACGATGCCACTGTACTCCAGCCTGGACAACAGAGCAGGACTCTGTCTCAAAAAATAAATAAATAAATAAAATAGAGACTTTGAATGTTTCGAGCACCCTCTGTAGCTTCATTTTAGGTACTAAAACTATTTCTATTGGAAAAATTGAAATGTTGACAATAATACAAGAGACTCAGTTTCTTTGCTGTCCTCTAGCGTCTGGGAGCCCTGCATTGGGAACACTGTGTACTTCTGGGATTCTGGCCGAATCCCACTCCAAGGGAGGTGTGCGGATCAAGGTGTACAGGGGGTGGAGCTGCAGTGATTCAGCGATGCCAACATGGGTGCCACCTGCCCAGCCCAGGCACAGGGACACAGAGATGGACACACTTAGTCCCTGCCCACCAGGAGCGCATGTGCTGGGGAGAGGAGGAAGTAAGGGGAGGATGTTCCGGTGGGGTGTGCTGAGCATCCGCCCTGTGGGCCAAGTGCCTTCCCAGGCATGGGTGGAGGAGGACAGATCCAGCCCTCAGAGGGTGGGGACGTCGAGTCCCATAGACATGGCAGTGGGACGTGGCTGGGACAGAGGTGATGGCATATTTGGTCACAAGCAGGAGTCCTGCAGGTAGACAAGAGACAAAGAAGTTCTGAGCAAGGGGAACTGCCGATGTCAAGACACAGAGGTGTGGGCTGTGGTGGCCACCAGGCTTAGGAAGGCATCTGTGAACGGATCTACCCCCGACTGAGATCCACAGGTGGTGGGGGGTTCCCAAGACCAGGTGGGCTTTCCCTGGTGCTCTCAATGCAGGCAGCTTCTGAGTCCTAGAACTGTCACCAGGGACCCCCGGATCATGATAAAATATATTGGTTACGTGCTGATGGCACCAGCCTTGGAAGGAGCCACTTGCATAATTTAAAGCCTTGCCTGTCAAGATTTCCTACCAAGGAATTTTTGGTAGAGTAGGCCCTTCCCGAGAGTGAGGACCACAGACCAACACCTGCCCAGGTGGGGCCTGTTGGCATCTCCTCATGCGTCTGTGTCCCGTGGTAGATGCAGATGCGTTTTGAAAGGCCAGAGCTTCCCCTCGCCCACACCGTTATCTTAGTAAAAATGCTGATATCGGAGCATCATGTTTATCTCAGGGTTTGAGAAGCCAAGCTGACTGTGAGGAATGACACTATGGGCCTCTCCTCTTCCTGAGTGTCAGCCATCTGCACCTTAGTAAGAAAGAACCTCGCACGATCCTCAGAGCAGGTTTTCCGTGACAATATGGGATGAGACCATAAAACCCGGGGTGCTGTGTCAGGAAGAGGGGGTACAGACAGCCCTAACGGAGTCAGATGCAAGGAGGGAGGTGAGTAGTGACACCAGCCGGTTGCCCTGGTGGGTCCTGGCCGGCTCTCTGCTCGGGGGTCTGTGACTTGCTCTCACCAGACTCTCCTCTTGGCAAAGGTCAGGGACGAGACTCGCACATGGAAAATTCTCTCCCTGGCGGAGAGCTTGAGTGTGCACCTTCCTCGGTCACTTGCTGCTGTCACCCAGCGCGGAGACGTCTTTAGGTTTGCGCCTCTCTCTGTACCGCTTACTTCCGTTGGCTTGAGAACATCTGCGTGGGGGGTGGGGGGGTCTTTTAGAAATATTTGGAATTTTCCAAACCCTGACACAAACCTTTCAGCTTGGTTTAGTATATATAATAACATTATGTTATCTTGCATGCGTATCAATCCATTTTTAATTAAATCTTTTTATCCAAAGGGATCACAGTTTGTACACAATCGTGGTGTCTGATTCCTCACCTACTTTCAAATGCCATTCCCATCACTTGCCTGTTGTGTGACCTTAGGTAAGTCACTTAACCTCTCTACACGACAGTTTCCTAATCTGCAAATGAGGGATAAAAACAGCACTTAAGTTACTGTGAGGATTAAGGAAGTCGGTAGGCGTGAAGCCCTGGACATGGTGCCTGGTATGTGTTAGTTCCATAAGTATCAGAGGGCTTTGCCCCGTTCCGGGAAAGAATACTTTGATTTTCAAAGCAGACACTGGGACGCTGTCGTCTGCAATGCGAGATCACGCTCTCCGTAGCAAGAGCTTCACCGAGAAGCCACTCTGGCTCAAGGAAACACAAAGAGGTGATCGACAGACAGTCACAGGCGGCTTTTCGGCAGCGGGGTGAGCCGCACGTGGGGGTGCCCACCTGTTGTTGGTGCTGGCGGAGGTGGCGGCACTAGAAATGGCTCCTCCCAGGTGGGCTGCCCCTTGGGGTCACTCTCAGGTCTGAGCCTCCAGTTTGCCGGAATTCGGCTCCAGCCACAGCCTGCCTGAGCTCCCAGTGCGCGGCCTGGCCCCACAAGGCGATCTCGGGCCTCAGGGCCTCGGGGCCTGTGATCTCCCCGGCAGGCCCCAAGGGTGCCTGTGTGCACGGGGGGGCGGGGGGGCTCCATTTGTGGAGGGACACATGCCATTTGTCAGCGGCGTAGGGTGACTCGCTGGGCACCCCTTGAAGGAGCTTGCAGAGTTCAAGGCCGGGCGCTCTCCGCTCTCATTATCAGATCTAATTGTGGGCTCGGGTTTCGCAAGTCGGGGCTGCGCAGGTGGAGGACGCGCTGCAGAGGTCAGGCCTAAAAGCTTATTAAACCTCGGGTGTGAAAGGTAAGACCATCTGGATGCCATTTGACAACTTAAGTGGTAATTACACCATTTGGCGCAGGAATTAGTGAGAGCAGGGGCCTGCGCTGTGGCAGGGACAACTTTTCTATCAGAGGGGGATGGTTGGGGGTGTCCCATGGTCCTCACCCCCAGGTGTGGCCTGCAGGTCCCCTGCCTCGGTCTCCGGCTGTCGCCGGGCTGGTGGCCACGCGGTCACGCGTGGGCAGCCTCCATACTGGGAACACACCTGCCCTCGAGTTCTCCGCCCAGGGAAGGGAGGGGGCGGTGGGGGAGGCTTCCCGAGACATTCCTCCCGGGCAATATGGAAGTGTTTAAGCGGGGTTTGCACCAGGCGGGGTAGCTGAGATCTGAACCTTTAAATTACAGCCATCCCCGGGCTGAGGAAAAGTAAATAAACAGTTCACAGCTGCAACCAACTCAACACAGGGTCCGGCTATCTCTTCTGATTGCAGGACAAGTAATTAAGTGAGAAATGTGAGCCCTCCAGTCAGGGTGAGATGATAAAGGTCTCGGCAGTAAATCCACCCAGTTGCAGAGACCCCCAGGTTAACCCCCGCGCAGCCGGGAGGGGCAAGGGGTGGGCGGGCAGGCGGGTGCGGAGGGGCAGCCCAGGTTAGGGATGTCCGCTACGCGGGTGTCAAAGCCAACCCACTGACATGGCCCTGCCTCGCTTGCCCTGCTCGGGGGAAGGGGGAGCGAATGGGGTTCTCAGCAACACCCCAGTGGAAGCCCCCCCACCCCCCGCACAGGCACTGTCTGCGTCCACCAACTGTCACAGGCCGAGCTCTGCCCCCACGCGTCCAGCTGTGGACGCTCCTGCCCCCATGCTCAGGCTGCACCTGTCTTTGGAGATGGGGCCTTTACAGAGGTGATTAGGGTAAAACAGGGTCATTAGGGTGGGACCCGACCCAGCCAGATGGGTGTCCCCATAAGAAGAGGACATTAGGACACAGAGGGGCACCCACGTGGGGACACAGCGAGAAGGTGGCCATCTGCAAGCCCAGGAGAGAGGCCTCGGAGGGAACCGCCCTGCCCACAGGCTGGTCTCGGGTCCCAGGCCCAGCACCCAGGAGATGCGTTCTGCCGTTTGGGCTGCCCATCCTTTGGGGCTTTGTGACGGCAGCAGAGCAGACCAAGGCGCCACCTTCGCCTGTGTGCAGAGAGCAGCATGCGCTTTGCAACACTCACGGTCCGTGCCAGGCCCTCGCCACTTGGTGGCTTCTCATACTCACCAAAGCAACAGTAGTCCCACTTCTCAGGTGTGGAAACTGAGGCCTGGAGAGGTAAAGCTAAGAGCCCGGGGGCCCGGGGTCACAGAGACGGGTGCGTGGACACAGCTTCCCAGTGGAGGGGCCTGGGGCGTCTCAGAAATGCAGACTCCTGGGCCCCAGCCCAGACCTGGGGAATCAGTGCCGGGGGGGCAGTTTTCAAGGCACCAGGTGAGTCTCGTGTCCAGCCAGCTTCCTAACCACGGCTCTACACCCAATTCTTCTTGCTGGAATATTTTTATATCTCTGGGACACTTCCCATCTCTCTGTCTCCCCCAGGCCAGGCTGCCCCATGGGGTCCTCACACTTATGCTTGGGTGACTTGTGTTTCACCGACAGCAGGACGGGCTCTGGTGCCCAAATGCCTGGGTTCAAGCCCAGTTGCTGCCACCTACTTGCTATGTGACCTCAGGCTAGTGGCTTGACCTCTCTGGGCCTCAATTGCCTCATCTGCAAAATAGGATCATAAGAGTACCTACCTCCTAAGGTAGCTGTTAACCGAGTTAGTATTTGTGACATGCTTAGAGCGGTGCCTAGCATGTGGGAAGAGCTGGGGAAATGTTTGCTAAAAACAAAATGACCATCTCACATATTAATACTTACCCCTGGGTGAAAAGAAGCTGGGGGGAGGGGCGGGAAATGGGAGACAAAGCAGGTCTGCAGCAGCTCCATTCATTCCCTGGGGAGGTCTCGGTGGAGGGGACAGGCACCATTTGTCCCCGGCATCCACCACCCCACCGCCCACCGGGGAGAGGAATGGAGACGGTGCAGCTCCTTCTGTTCCCGTGTGAGCTGTGGGGCCCTCGGAGGGGAAGTCCCAGAGGGACCGACTCCATGATGGCAGTGGCACAGCCTCCCTGTCAAGAGCGAGGGGTGGTGGCCACACGGAGGGGCTCCCTAGCTGTGAGTGCTGGGGGTTGTGGGTCACCCTCGTGTCTTTTGCATTCGGTGTGTTCTCCCTACCCCGGTGATGAGCACCTATCCTTTCTGTAATGAAGACATAGTAGGTTTTTTGGCTTAGAAAAAACAAAGAATGATGTGGAAGTTGGCCGCGTCACCCCGGTAGACTTTTCTTTGGGGCATGTTTTGGCATTTCCTTGATGTCCTCTCGGCCCAGCCAGACTGGATGCCCTGTCTGCGAGCTGCTCCACCCTTGCCCCCTGGGGCCATGTGCCTGCCTGTGGCCCAGCAGGGGATGGCTGTGTGTCACCCAGCTGTGGGTCTCCAGGAGCTGCTTCAAGGGACCTGCCCTGAAGCCACATTCTGGAGCCCCTGGCTGCACGGCATTGTGGAACCCTGGTCTCATGGGGTCCTGGGGACCCTCTGCAGAAAGTGGCCCTTCCCAGGGCAGGGACACACGGCTCCTATACTCACAGGCCACCGTTGGGTCTGTCTGGGAGGGCTCCCAGAAGATGCAGGAGTGGGCTCTGGGCCTCTCTGCCATCGGCTCCCTCGGCCTGGTCTGCAGCGAGCAGAGAGCGCCCAGGTCTCCCCTTCCTCCGGCTGGAAACAGCAGACAGGGAGCTGCCTGGCCCCAGCCCTGGGGCCGGCTCCAGAGCTGCGTTCGGTCCCAGCCACTCAGATGACTCACTTCTGCCCTCAGTGTCCACTGCCTCTTCTGTGAAATGGGGACAAGAGCAAAACCCATTAAAGGGCTGCTGGGAGGATTAAGCAAACTGAAACCACTGATGGTGCTGCCACTTTGTGGAGTCTCCATTTCAGCCCTCGCCGTGACCTTGTTTCCTTAGGACTCTGAGTTGCGTCCCTCAGCAGGAGGGGACCTGGGGACTGGGGGAGACACAGGTATTTACTCAATCCTTCAGCCAGTGGTTTCAGGCCTACACCAGGTGCTAGCGTTTCATGGGAAACAAACCGATGTCCTGCCTTGGCGTACAGCACCTTCTGGGGTGGGTCAGCCATGGGTCACATGACCGCACAAAGGGACCCTCCCGAGGCTGAGAAGTGCCAGGAAAGGCGAGACCAGGGCAAAGAGAGCAAATCCGGAGCCCGATGCAGACGGGGCGGCCCAGCTGGGAAGTGAGGGACGTGCGGGGCTCAGCTGGGCAGGGGAGAGGCGTGGCATCCAGGCAGGGGCAGCTCCGGGAGAGCCCGTCCTGCTCAGAGAGGGGAAGGGCAGCCCGGGTAGCTGGCGAGCAGGGGGGGCTCCGCCGGGTTCCCAACCTCCCTGTCCCTCCCTTCCGTGGTGAGAGACTCTAACTGGGCGAGTCACAATTCGGGATGAAGAGCCCTTCCCCAGCCTCAGTGGCAGCTGCGACGTGCATGTGACGAGCCCGTGCATCCCCAAGGAGGAGGAGGAGGGCGAGCCCCCACCTGCCTTCTCCTTGCAGCTGCTCGGTGCTGAGTTGTCTCGGGATGGCCATGGTGACTGACGGAAGTGGATCGTCCCCATGGTGCTGAGCGCAGCCTTAGGCCTGCAGACCCCACGCGTGCCTTGCCAGAGCCCCGCTGTCGGAAGCCGAGTTGCAGTGCGTGTGGCACGAGCGCTTGGGCGTGGTCTGGGGAGTCGCCTGCTGGCTTCAGCCCAACTGGGCCCCAGTCTCGCCGGGCTAGCCCTTGTCCAGGGCACGACGTGGATTTTGATGTTTTCCTGAAGAGCCACGGGAGGCCGAGGGGAGGTTGGAGGACTAACTGGTCACAGGGCGGCCGAGGCAGAGGCGGGCTCAGCGTCGAGCTCGCTGTCCCGGGGTTCCAGAGAGAGCGTCTGGTGGGCGTGCCACGGGAGCAGGGCCAGCCACACCACGTGGGCCCAGCCCGAGTTACACAGGAAGTGTCTGCGTGGCCACAGCAGAGCCTTACCCCCAGGGCAGGGTCCTCCTGAGGGTGGGCCCCTGGCGAAGCCGGCCTTGTGTTGGGGGGGAGAATCTCCGAGGGGCCTGGTGGGTGGGGTCCCACTAACGTGGAAGTCCTGGCCCAGGTGCAATCAGAGGTGGCAGGACTCCTCAGGCACCATGAGGTCGATGGCCGAAAGGTGACTGTCCACTCCCAAGAACCTTTGTGTGTTGACCCACTGTCCTGAGAGTGCCCCCCCTACCATGGTTCTCGAATGGCGGGGACTGACCGGGCCTTGAGCTGCTCAGTGTGGGCAGGGGCTAAGCTTTCGGAGGCCCCTCTTGTGTCAGCCCAAGGACTGGCCCCAGGGCCACGCCCCACGCAGCTGGAAACCGCTGACTTCCCTATTCTGGGATCCAAAGCGGCAGCCCCGCCCCCACAGTGACGTCACGTGCCGGGACACCGTGGACGCCCTTGCTCCGGGAATTTTTATATGAGCGGTGCGAGGCCACAAAGCTGCTGGGGAGGATGTCGTCCCCCTGGCCAGGGCCTGGGCCTCGGCGACCTCGGGCTCTGCAGGAACTGTCGGACCCAGGGGCAGCGTATGGCCCCGAGCCCCGCTGGATGCATCCCAGCGCTCCGTGCCAACAGTGCTTCCAGGTTAGATCTCGTTAGGGTAATAAAAGGGATGAAAAAACAGTATTTGGGCTGTATTTTTTCCTGGGGTGTCATGACAGATTGAAGGCCTGTGGCTCCAGGCATGCTGGCCAGTCCCAGCTCCTGTGACCCCGAGTCCGGGGGGTACCTGGACATGCCACAGGCTTCCCCTGCTCCGGCCTGGCCTGGCCCCATGGCCCCTGGCCCTGGCTACTGGCCCTGCTGCAGTGGCACCTGTCGGAACGTGGCTCCCCATCCCTGAGAGCCTGTGCGGCCCCCTAGGTCCCTGGGAGCGGGATTGCATCAGCCCAGTGAGCCGGCTGCCCGCGCCATGGCTGGCCCGGCCATGGGGGCAGGGTTGGCCTGGCTCATCCTCCTGCACCTGGGACAGGAAAGAGCCTCGGATGGGCGAGTGTCTTGGCACCTGACACCTCACTGCTCTGTCTGGAAGAACGGCTGCTTCTCTGCCATCTCCGAGCCCAGCCTGGGTTTCATTCTTGCTCTACTTGCCCCAGATTATCAACCCAACAGCTGACCTGGCAGATTGCCAGTGAAGGCAAACTCAACTGAATGTTGGCCCAAACCAATCCTAGACAGCAAAACCCACGGGGAGAGGGAAGGACCAGCCCAGCCCAGCCCAGGTTCCCCAAACCAGCCCAGTGTGACCCAGTCTCCAGGGAAAGTGGAACCCTCAGGGTGTTGGTGTGGTTAGTCCCCAAGTCTTCCCATTCGGGATTTTCTCAGGAAGAAGAATTGAGGGCAGCTGAGTGCACGTTCTGAAAAATACACACCTGTTACTCACACGACTTTCTGCTCCTCCGCAACGGGCTGGAGATGTGCTTTAGCCAGCATGGCAGACGGTGAGGAGGAGAAGGCGGGGCAGGGGGAGATTCTGAACCAGGAGCTCCAAGCACCTAGAGGTCTGGGGGAACAAGGACAGCCAGTCCTGCTTTGAGGGTCTTCCAGGGGTGGGGAACAGCCGCTCCCTCTAAGCCCCGACAGAAACAGCCACTCTGGGCCACCCACGTGCGGACTCCACGAAATCCTTGGGCTTCGCTGCAACCCTCGGGGTGTGCAGAGCTGGGAGCACGTCTGCTGCTGCAGCCACGCGTGTTGTGTCTTCCCCAGGTGGGAGGGAGGTGACGCTGATGTGATTTGTGACTCTCTAAGCAGGCGTCCTCAAACTATGGCCCTCGGCCCACATGCGGATGTTTTTGCCTGTTTGTTTTTTTACTTCAAAATAAGAATTTTTTCATAGTATTTTTTAAACTATAGTCTGGCCCTCCAATGGTCTGAGGGACAGTGAACTGGCCCCCTGTTTAAAAAGCTTGAGGACCCCTGCCTAAGGTCTCAGAGCAAAGCAGGGGTGGCAAAGATTATATCTATAGAGGACCTGGCTGTAGGCCGTGCAGGTCACATGGTCTGTCACTCCCACCAGCTGTAGCGGGACTGCTGCTATAAGTGCCCTGTGGATGAATGAACACTGCTGGGTTCCAATAAAACTTTATTTACAAATATAAGTGGCTTGTCGGACTTGGCACCAAGGCTGTAGTTTGCAGCCCGAACCTCAGATCGTGGAGTGTTTTCCCTACGCACTGGCTTGTGGAGTCCGCCTTTCCAGGGGTGATCATGTCCCACACAGAGCACTCTCTTCACGCAGCCAGGGTCTGGAATCCTGGTGTCAGGCACCTTCCCACTCTGCCATGTCCTTCCTGTCTGCGCCGATGTCACCAGATCGGGGAATGCTGCCTTTGCAGGCTCACTGTGGACTCGGATCGATCACCTGGACTCCTATTCAGACTGTTTCCTAAGTGGTACGAGCCACGATGGGCTGGAAGTCACCGGAGAGGGGCTGCCCGTAGGAGCTTTCAGAATCTGGGGGGCCGCAGGCTTGGGGCTCATCGTCACGGTGCTTAGTGGCTCTAGAGGGATCGCATGCACACTTTCTTCTCTCATGCTAGCCGTTTCAGTGCTGTCCCCAGGCCGGTGTTTATGTGCCTGTTAGAGGAAGGGGAAGGGGAGCGTGTCACAAGGTGTTTGAGGAAAGCTTACGCTTGTCAGGCACTCGCACGTACGTTTGAAGAGTGTTCGGTCTTTGTCTTTAAGCTGAAGGCTCTGAATTCGTTTTGGACAGAGAGTTTCAAGAAAGGGGGAAACTATCTGTGTCAAGACAGACGTGGATATAGCCTTTCAAGGTGCTAGATTTGTGCTGACTTGGTCCAAAACACAACCGCATCTGGCTACGTCTGGTGTCGACCGCTCCAAAAATGTCCTAAATTCCAGACAACCTCTTGGGCTTAGAAATAAAAAGTCATTAATCCTGCATTTGAATTTAATATTTGAAATTTTATCCTAATCTTTTTTTTTTTTTTTTTTTTTGCTTCCACATGAATTAACTTTTGAAAAGTTGGAAAGGAACATGAGTTTTTTTTTTTTTAAGGGAACATTCTTAACAAAAGGGTATAAAATTAAACTAGGTTTGACCTTCTGAGTTTAGCAGATTTTCCACCTGGTCGGAGCAGGAAATGGGCTGCTGGGTAGGCAGGCGGCTTCTCCCCCCACTTCTGGAAAGCGACGCCGGGCACATTCTCGCAGTGGCGCAACTCTCAGCCAAGCCATAATGCGAGTTCCTTGTTGACGATTAGCAGATAAGTGGTGAGATCCAGAGTCTGGGGAGTGATGCAGTTCAGGGGATGGCTCCAGGCAGCCCTAGTTCAGTCTCATCAGAAATGTTTAAGCCTTCCCCCCCTCCCCTCCAAAAATGCGCATAATTCTGCAGGAATCTCACACGTGGGTGGACAGGGCCAGCTTGGGTTTCACCCATCCAGGGCCAACTTCTTTCCAGCAGGAGGGTGCAAGCGTGGGGCACAGACCCAGCCACCCCAGGATTTCTACTGACCTGGGGGAAGGGAGTGTGGGAGAGGGGGGGTCCCGCAGCCTGGGGATGGGGGTTGGGGGCAGAGGGAAGTCCACGGGGGCGGGGGGGCGGGGAACAGAGGGGTCTTGGGGTGTTGCCACTCTTGGGGTCAGGGACTTGGGGTGCCTTTGACTTCTGGCGTGGATTGTGGGGGGCCTCCTGCAGGCCAAGGATGGGGCCTCTCCACGCGGGAGCTATTGAGGCGACCAGGGTTTGAATCTGGCCCCACGTTTTACGCAGTGAGAGACTTTAGTGGAGCCACTGCGCCTCTCTTAGCCTTGGCCTCCTCTGGTGTAAAACGGGAATAAAGTGTTACCTTCCTTGGAGGCCGGTTGTGGGGCTCACACAGGATGGTGAGTTTTGTGAGCCCCCGCGGGACAAGCACCCAGTGACCGGCTTGAACGGCAGCACCCTTATGTCACCAGAGATCATTTTGGTTCCCGAATGTCGCTCGTGGGCCAAGGTGAGGGAGAGGAACTGCCTTCTTTCACCCTGCCCCCCCATTCGTTCCGTGTTTTTCCTTTCAAGGGTGGTCTCTGCTCACTCCACTCTGATGTCACTGCCCAGACATGTGGGTCCCGGCATGGGGCAGGAGGGGCACGCTGTGGGACCTCTCCCACAGGCCTCGCACCCCCGCGGCGCTGGCCCGGGCTCCGGAGTTCCCGGCTCCTTCCCAGTGGAATTCTCAATTCTCTGGGCCAGGGCTGGACGGCGCGCTCAAAATGAAACACAGCCGGTGGGAAGCGGGGCCAGAGCCCTCACTCCCTCTGCCCTCCCTGACGCGTGGGGGGTGGCAGAGGGAAACTGGCTGGCAGACCCGGCCCCCACGTGGAGTTTGCTGTCTAACGTGGCGGGGTCTTGGGCCTGTCACCTGCCCCAGCTGGGCCTCAGTTTCCTCACTCGGGAGGGAGGATTTGCATCTGCGGAGGTGAAAGGGTGATTCTATTTTAGGCAGGTGACGGGAGTGTTTCCAAGGCCGGGACTGGAGAGACCTTAGGTGACACAGGCGTGAGTGTTTGGAACTTTTACCTAAAAAATTCTGCAGGGCTGGAGTGGGGCAGGGCGGGCGAGGCGCTTACCTTGGGTGCAAAATTAGAGGGGATGTCACAAAACCCCGCCATCGTGGAGATAAATTAATAATTTGATGCAATGATAAAAAAAAATCAAAATGCAGAAAACTCCTTGGTGAAGGAAGCATCAAAATCAGGATCAGGATTGTTGTTTCCTTGTGCCTCAGCTTCCAAGACGGCCTGGCACCTGCTGCCACGAGTCATAAACACATTCCTAGCACGCCCAGCTTGCAAGCACACAGATGCTGCTGTTGCCTAGAAAATGCCACATGGAAGTTTAAAAAGTGAACATATTAAAAAAAAAAGAAGAGGGAAGGTTATCTAGCCTGTGACTAGTCGTGAGTGTACACAGCAAAATGTCGTGGCAACGGGAAAAAGAGTGGCTTAGGGTGTGTGCAGGTGCAAGCTGGTGGTGAGGGGTGACCCTGAGTGGCTCTTTAACCCCCCCATGCCTGGGACCCGTGCTTGGACCCTGAGTGTCCACCCCCCTGACCACAGCGGGCAGGTCCCCTGACCCTCCGACCTATGCTGGCACAAGCAGAGCCTCCCAGGCTGGGCTGGTGTCCTGAGCAGGGGAGGACACTGGTCAGCAGCTGGACAGGCCGGACGCAGAGCAGCGACAGGGTGACGGGCTCTGGCCCAGCCTTGCCCTCATCATCCACAGACCCCTATGTCCTCACTGCCACCCCCAGCCCCTTGGTATAGCCTGGTTGGGCTGGGTTTTGTTCTCTTAAAACGAAATGGGCCCAAGCAACGTGATGAGGAAGGAAAAACAACCTTCCCGGGTCTCAGGGAGCAAAATCGATGACATTTTTTCTCACTCGGTAGTGCTCAGCTGTGGCTGCATATTGGAGACGTCAGAGCAACCGTTGAACCTGCAGGCTGTGAAGGTGGAGCTCCTTGGCAGCTCTGTCCTCCCTGAGCACTGATCTATCTCAGAGTCACTACCATTGGAGTTGATGCCGTGTAACTGGTCTCAGATGGGGCCCTATAGTTGTAACTGTGGTGACCTTTTTTTTTTTTTCCGGAGAGGGGACATGTGTCAGGTCCCACTTCCTCGGGGAGCCCACACTCTATTCTGTGGGGCTCACGTGGCTCTGCTGCGGCCAGCCCACCTCCTGGCTTGTGGGCGGTGTGTCCCTGTGTCTGGCAGCTCAGAGTTCTCCGTCTGCCGTCCCTGGGCTAATGGACCCAGAGATAGACACAGACCAGCCCAAGCCACCCCCAGAGCTACAGGGAAGGTCATGCCCCCTTTACCGGGCCCCCGGCCTATGTGGGCTGTGACCCGTGCGGCCAAGGATCATTGTCACTTGAGAACAAAATCAAGACACCATGGTGGAGGGGTGGAGAGAGGGGAGGGACAGATTCCCGAGGGCTTCAGTGAGATCCTGCACCAAGTGTGGCCGAGGCCAGACCCATCTGGTAGACTTTCTGGTTGTGGGAACCAACAGACGGCCTCTCTGGTTAAACTGGTTTGAGCTGGGTCTCTGGCACCTGCGTGCGACTAGGAGTCCCAACTAAGTCTCCACATCACACCAAAGCACAAGAGCAAGGGATTATTGTGGGCAGGGATGCTGGGGGCCAACAGCTCAAAGGAAACTGCAGACTCCAGGGAGGTGGGGACCCCTGGCATCGGCGTCTTGGCCCCTGAGCCCCGGGAGCTCAAAGGCACAGCCACGCGTGTGCCAGGTCCACAGAGGGAGCACTCGGGTGGTCCTGGCTTGGGTCCCACCCAGCAATGAGGGGCCGGGCACAGAGCTCCATGGCCATCATGGCCCTGGGGGAGTGGTGTCCAGAGAGGAGAGTCTAGGCGCCAGCACCTGAGGTCCATCCCGAGACTACGAAAATGACAGCAGAGAACCAGCGAGAGCCCATTTCTCTCCAGCTGGCTCCGAACACCGTGGGGGCCTTTTGTCAATGGCTTGGCCACAGCAGCTCTGTGCGAGGGACGAAGGTTGGTGTGGGTGTGGTTTTCCTGCCTTGCTTGGACGTGGGCGTGTCTCATCTGACAAATGAGACCACCAGGACGCTACACACCTCGCCACCCTCTCCGAGCTCCAGGGCCATCCTGTGAGGTGAGGGCTTAGCAAGTGCACTTCAGATTGTGTTTAAGTCCATTTATGAGAAGTGCCGACTTCCACCTAGACAATTGCAGTGCGAATGATAGGCAACTCTTCTCCTCTAATCACCGCAGTGGCCGACCTAACCCTAACCACATAGGGCTAGGTAACTGGGCGCATGAAAATGTCCTGTGAGTCGTGCAGTTCCACCCTGAACAAGGGCACCTCCGCTGTAGAAGCCCAAGCTCGCTACGGAGGAATGCGAAACCCTTTAATGTTAGTTGAAATTAAGAAGAAAATACTATGATCAAGCCAGTCAGAAAGGAATCGCTGGACAGCATCTTTGTATTCAGACTGCACGTGGCACCCTTGGTGATCCCAGCTCTCTCCTTCCTCCTGACAGTCGGGTGTCAGAATTATTCTGTAATTTCTCTCTCCCCATTTTTATTGCTAGAGGTACTGGGAGTGCCTGGGTCTGAGCCTTGGCTTGGAGGTTGGACCTCATCGCTGTCAATGATTTTCTGAGGAACCTCAGGTGAGTCTGTTGACTTTTTGAGTCTCAGTTTTCCCATCAGTGAAATGGGAATAATGATGGCCTGCCCCGTAACACGGAACTGGTCACCGTGTTCAAGGCTGTTACAGCGCTTGGCACCCAGCACGGCCGTAAATCCGAGCTCTCATCACCACTCCCAGTTAACAAAGATTTGGACACATTTCCAGCACTTTAAATGTCCAGATTGTGTGTGCTGTCTCTGGAGCAAGCTACATCCTGAATATAAAAAGGTTCCCGTGCTCAGGTCTGAGGCCGTTTATAGCAATTCCTGTTTCCACCGCGGATTCGGTTTTGCTGATACGGAGGGAAAACTTCAAGCCCTCTGCTGTGTAAATTTAGTTAGCGTTTTATTGCTGGTGACTCTTTTATCACATGACTTTTGTTTCTCATTAAGTCAGTGAAGGAGATTTACTGATGCGCCGAGTAAAATCCAACCGGGGCAGGGCCTGCGGCTACAGAGTTACTCTCCCGGCCACCCCAGATGTGAGGAGCTCAGTCCGGGACATGTGGAGTGTCCTCCTGCCAGGAACACTGACCCGCGCACTCGCTTTGCCGTTAGCACGGAAACTGTGCGATTTTCGCAGATTTGTTCCCTGAAAATAAATATTCGTTGCTTTGAGGACCAAAACCAAAAATAGAGATAAAGGACAATGGAACTGCTCTGGCAATGAAATACGGGTATTAAATGCAACTTTGCAATTCATACTCGATGGGTGATGACTACAAAAATGAAAAGGGATTTTTAGATCGATGTGAGGGTTTTTATTTCACTTTTGGTCATTTAAAAGTTCTGTTTCCAAGGCATGAGGAAAGTTAATGTACATCAATCAAGTCCCAGCACATGGTCTTCACCTGCGCAGGCGTGTGCTCATGCACATGAGTGTCATCACCTTCGCAGGCGTGTGCTCACGCACATGAGTGTCTTCACCTGCGCAGGTGTGTGCTCATGCACATGAGTGTCATCACCTTCGCAGGCGTGTGCTCACGCACATGAGTGTCTTCACCTGCGCAGGCGTGTGCTCACCCCCACGAATGTCTTCACCTGCACAAGCGTGTTCTCACACACATGAATTCATGTTTTCCCTGACCACTATAGACAGCTCTGATTCTTTCACTTGCCAGGTTCTTTCCTTGTTTTGTATTCTGTTTTGACGTTAGCTGCCCTTGATGCTTAATGTCTTTCCATTTGTTTACTGGGGCTGTGCAGTAGTGATATTCTGCCCTTGTGTTTTCCTCCATGAGCCGGAGTGAATTTACACAGAATTGAGTCCTTTCTGCTACCAGTGGTTTACCTGGGGGTGCAGTTCACACAGGAAAGGGAGGATAAATGATTCTTTCCTTTTATTTACCCATTTCTTTCTCTTTCTTGTTTATTTTTATTTTTTTCAGCATATTATGGGCATACAAATGTTAAGGTTATGTATATTTCCCTTGCCCCCCTCCGCCTCGAGTCAGAGCTTCAAGCGTGTCCATCCCCCAGACGGTGCACATCGCACTCACTACGTACCCAGTTCTGAAGGTGATGCATTGACTCCCTCTCGTCCTCAAAAGGTGACCAATTAGATTGTTTAAAAAAAAGATCATCATCAACTTGTAGATCGAAACACAACGAGTTTCAGTTGTTGTAGCTCATCTCCTTACTGATGCTCCGGTTGTCTCCTGTTAACCAGCAGGAGCCTCCGCCGGCTTCGACACCTGTTTCTCTCCGATGCGTCCTGTCACTCTGGCCTTACCTCATGCATTTCCTTTCCGGATCTGGAATCTCCCAGTTCTCCAAGGAGCCCTGGTTTCTTTAAATGAGAAGCGACATTTTAAAGCCACATTCTGGCTGTCAGGGGTTATCGCTTAGTCTTTGTTTCTAGGTAGTTCCTAAATAAATACCTCCTGAGTTTGTACTGATGGCTCTATTTCAAATTCAGGACTACAGAGTTTCTGCGTACTCTCTTTTATATTTCTTCTTTTCAGTCTCTCTTCCACACTGAGAATTCCGGTTATCACAGAAATAGGGGTGGATATCATATAATATTCCATAATTACTAACTGGCTTTTGCCAACCTTACACATACAAGAGTCTCAAAATAGCATCACCAGTGTGACCACTGCCAGTGAAAAGCACTAACCACAGAGTAATTTTTTCCTGCCTGGGCCACCCTGCGGCTCTTCCTTCCTGGCCGGCCATGCCCCATCTGCCGTGTCAGAGCACACGGCCGCTGCACGGTACACACTCCCCGTAGTCCCCGTTGAATCGGAGCTCCGCAGGGACAGCCAGGCCTCCCTTAACCATGGGATACGCTCTGAGGGACGTGTCCTCGACTGATTGTGTTGTCGCTGTGTGGACATCACAGAGTGCACTTGTACAAACCCACGTGGCACAGCCTCCTACGTGCCCTGCTGTGTGGTACCCCTGCTGCCTACGCTGCACGCAGGCAACTGCTCTGAGCGCCGTGGGCAACTGTGGAACTGTGGGAAGTATTAACATTTGTGTGTCTAAACTTATCTGAACATAGAACAAGTACAGTAAAAATACTACATAAAAGATAAAAACGTACACCTGTGTGGGGCACTCACCATGATGGAGCCTGCAGGACCGGAAGCTGCTCCAGGTAGCTGTAGACATTACAAACACTGCACACCTGGGCTGCGCTACATTGATGTTGTTCTTTCTTCAATAGTAAATGAACCTTACTGCAACGTTTTTACTTTATAAACTTTTAAATTTCTTTTTAACGTTTGGACTCTTTCATAATAACACAATAACATAATAACAATAACAACAATAACATAATAAAATATGAACACAGTGAACAGCTGTACAAAAATATTTTCTTTCTTTATATCTTTATAAGCTTTTGACCATTTGTAAAATTTTTTGGTGGATTTTATTCTGATTACTCTTTAAACATTTTTTTTGTTACAAACGAAGACACAAACACACAGGTTAGGCGAGGCCCACACAGGGTCAGGTCTCCCATATCACCGTCTCCACCTCCGCATCTCGTCCCACTGGAAGGTCTTCTGGGGCAGTGACACCCGTGGAGCTGTCACCTCCTGTGACGACAGTGCCTCTGGATGCCTCCTGAAGGGCCTGCCTGGAGCTGTTTTATACTTAACTTTACTTTTTTAATAACTAGAAGGGGTACACTCTAAAATGATGATAAAAATACAGTATAGTAAATACGTAAACCAATAGTACATTTATTATCATTACCAAGGATTCTGTACTACACATAATTGTGTGCGCTAGACCAGGTGTCCTTAAACTATGGCCCGTGGGCCACATTCAGGTGTTTTTTCCTGTTTGTTTTTTTACTTCAAAATAAGATATGTGTAGTGTGCATAGGAATTTGTTCATCGTTTTTTTAAAACTATAGTCCAGCCCTCCAACAGTCTGAGGGACAGTGAACTGGCCCCCTGTTTAAAAAGTTTGAGGACCCCTGCACTAGACTTTCACATGACTGGCAGCTCAGGAGGTTTGTCTACACGGCAGCTCCATGAACAGGTGAGCTGTGGGCCGTGCGCTGACCCTGCACCTGCTGAGGCATCACCCAGCAACGGGAGCTTTTCAGCCCCTTTATAATCTGATGGGATCTAAAAGGACCACCTTTGCACGTGTGGTCCACCGTGGCTATGTGGCACGTGGCTGTGACTATATGTGATGCCCCCCACCAGCCTGTGACTATACATGATGCCCCCCACCAGCCTGTGACTGTACGTGATGCCCCCCACCAGCCTGTGACTGTATGTGATGTTCCCCACCAGCCTGTGACTGTATCTGATGCTCCCCACCAGCCTGTGACTGTACGTGATGCTCCCCACCAGACTGTGACTGTATGTGATGCTCCCCACCAGCCTGTGACTGACTGTATGTGATGCTCCCCACCAGCCTGTGACTGACTGTATGTGTTGCTCCCCACCAGCCTGTGACTGTACGTGATGCTCCTCACCAGCCTGTGACTGTATGTGATGCTCCCCACCAGCCTGTGACTGACTGTATGTGTTGGTCCCCACCAGCCTGTGACTGTATGTGATGCTCCCCGCCAGCCTGTGACTGTATGTGATGCTCCCCGCCAGCCTGTGACTGTACGTGATGCTCCCCGCCAGCCTGTGACTGTACGTGATGCTCCCCGCCAGCCTGTGACAGCCTCATTCCGCCCGTTTTACTGTCTGAAGCTGGTTCTCCGGCCGACTGCCCCTTAGATCGTAGGAACAGTATTCGCTGAGTTCCTGTGCACTGATGATAGTGTACCTGTGTGCTCTTTTATTAAAGATTAGATTTACGGGTTATATAATCCTTAGCTCAGATTTTCTTTCTTTGACTATTAAAAAAATACCTTTTTCTTCTGGCATAAAGTATCGCGATCAAAAAGCGTGATGATAACCCAGTTTCTGTTCCTTTGTGAGTCACACGTTCTTTGTGCTTTGGTGGCCAAATATATATATATTTTTTACTTTCCTTTAAAGTTCAGTTTTTAACAATTAGAGTATCTTGGAGTTGGTCATTTTGATCAGTATTATCAGGTACACAGTGTGCTCTTTTAATGTATCATTTCAAATATTTTTAGTTGCAGAACAATTTTCTTGAATTGTGGGTTCAGTACACGTTCTACGCCCTCTCTTTGATGTTCTTCTTCTGGGGCATCTTGTCTGTATGTTGGGTCCTCTTTGTCTAACTCCAGAAGGTGGCTGTGTCTACATCTTTATTTCTTCCCCAATGCGTGTATTGTTTCATTATATATATATATATATATATATATATATAGTCATTACAGGTCACTGATATCATTAATGCTCTAGTATGTCTAACTTTCCCATTCTTTTTCCTTTCTCATCTGATCATGCTAATGTGTTGATGTACAAAATAACCAAGTATGTTAGAATTATATTTAAACAAAAAGTAAATAAACACAGAATGAACGTCAGAAGGGCATGAATGAAACCCACGTGCTTTAGCACACAGGCTCGTTTTCTGGGTTTGGTGCTCGGAGACCTTCTAGGCATCCTTTCAAGTGAGCTCTGGATGCGTGGTTCTGGGTCATGAGGCTGCTGGAAAGTGGACCTTGTTTACAGCACATGTGGGCAGTCACAGCCCTTGGTGGAGTGAGGATTAACTTCAGAGTCACTGCCAAGACCCTTGGAGACCAGTTTCCAGCCACAGCAAGAATCTCTTTTCTCAGGGAGAACTGAGGCTGCTCGTCAGGTCCCACAGTCTCTCGGCAATTCCATTCGTTGTGACTTCTGGTTTCCTGGCTTGAGTGGTTTGAGGGGCTATGTTTGCTCGGCAACTGGCTGGTGTCCTAGCTCACTGGTGCTAGTTTGTCTGGGGGCGAGAAGAGCAGAGCTGCAGATCGGGTGTGTCAGGCCAGGTGATTACAGTCACATCTTCCCTGCAGTTGTTCTCCCAGGGCCGTCGTGCGGGAAGGGGGCTGCCTGCAGGAGGACAGGTGGGGCCCCTCTCTCCCCTCCCAGGTGTTACAATGTAGACAGATACCTCTTGTGTCACCTTTAGATCTCTATCCTCGAATGCAGGCAGGTGGACAGGCTGTGACCTTGGGTCCCTCTGTGTGTAGCAGGGCGGAGTCAGCACATGAGTATGAACCGCCGGGCACCGTGGGACCCTCCTGGCCTTAGTTTGCACCGCTGTTAAGTGTGGATGACAAGACCCAACCTCTCCCATCACTGTTTGGGGGAAGCGCGGTAGTGTCTATGAGTGTCCAACAAATGCCCAGAACACAGTCGGTGCTGCACAAGTATTCTTTTCTTGTCATTGTCATTCCTGAGACAGAAAGGTTAACCTTTCTCCTCTACCACGCTGTCAGTTCCATGGGGATCCCATAAATTGTGTCTGTTTTGTATGAAGATGTGAGAGCCGCTTTTCCACCTGTGGTAGAAAGAATTACAGCTCCCCAAAGAGTCCACATCCTAATCCTGGAACCTCAGTATGTTACCTAACTGGGCAAAAGGGACTTTGTGGATATGGTTAAGTGGAAGATGTTGAGATGCGAGACTGTCTAGGGTTATTCAGATGGCCCATCTGTCAGCAATCCAGGGGGCAGACAGGTGAGAGGGTGTGACCCAGTCCGGGTGCCAGGCGAGGCAGCCCTGGGAGATTTAGGTTCAAGGTGAGACCCAGAGGATGGCGGAGTTGGCCAGGAGAGAAGGTTCGTAGGAGGGTACCAGATATAGGGGCCAGCATGCAAAAGCCAGTGCAGTGACCTGATGAGATGGTGCTGATGCCCCGTTACGGGAACGAGGAAACCGCAGCTCAGAAAGACCAGGAACCTGCCAGGTCAAGGGGCAGGAGGGAGCATTGTACTCGGTTGAATAGGTTTCTGACTCTTTGGGTCAGGAGCATCTATATCCCATGTCCTGGGTGTCCCTAGGTGCAGATTGGCAACTTCAGCTTCTTACTAAAAGGTTCATGAAAAGGCTTGCTCATGGGAAAAGGCAGAAGCTTCCCCAAAGCCCAATTTGGGCTTTGTACCTATAGAGCTTCAGGAGAGACGTTCTGGTTTTATACTACCCACACGTGTCACGTCTGGGCCGGCAGGGCTCAGAAACACGGGGCCAGGCTCCGAACTCCGTCATCCTGGACCTGCAGGGTCTGGCCACGGAAGAGCTGGATGTGCACGTGTCGGAGGGACGCCGGACAGTGACCAGGCCTCGCTGGCTGGCACAGCTCTGAGCTCCATTGTTGGCCCCAGAGGAGGAAATATCCCCTCCATTGCTTCAACCATGCAAGAAATTTGCCCGTCTGTGTTTTCTGTGCCGCTCCTGAAACCCTGCGGCTCATGTTTAATGCCAGTTCCAGCTTGAGTTTTGTTAAAATGCTGAAACCTAATTTTTTTCATTGAGCGAGTTTCAGTGTGAGGCCAGCATCAAATTAGGGGCCTCCCCACTGGCAGGGCTGGCAGCCGGGAAGGCAAGAGCCTCACGCATGCTGCGGATATTCGATACACTTTGTCCTGCTCGGGACAAGAAGCCCAGTCAGAGCAGCCTGATTTATGACATCGCTCAGGCTTCCTGTTACTTTAAGCCATGAGCGCTTGGAGCCGCGCCCCGCGTTCCTGGCCAGCGCTGCCGCTTATATAATGTCAGGAATGGAATAATTGACTTTCCAGGGCTTTGAATTGTCCCCAACTTTGGTCTGCCTTTTTTTTTTTTTCTATTGAGGTGAAATTCACATAACACAAAATTAACCGTTGCAAAGTGAGCGGTTTGGTGGCATTTGGTACATTCGCAATGTTGTGCAATTGTTGTGCAGAGATACCTCCGCGCAGTCCCAAAACATTTTCACCACCGCAGAAGGAAACCCTGTGCCCATTGAAGCAGTCACTCCCCATCCTCTCTCCCCCAGCCCCTGCAACTATTAAACTCCTTTCTGTCTCCATAGATCGTCTGTTCTGAACACTTCATTTCAGTGGGATCATACAACACACGACCTTGGTGACTGGGTTCTTGCACGTAGCGTGGTACTTTCCAGGCTCGTTTGTAGCATGAATCAGCACCTGGCTCCTTTTCATGGTTGAGTGATATTCCGCTGAACGGGCATACCACAGTTTGCTTGTCCGTGCACCCGTGGATAGGCACTTGGGCTGCCCCCCTTTCTGGTTATTAGGAATAATGCCACTAAGAATATCCATGCATGAACTTCTGCTTGAGTCCTAGAATTGCTGGTTCTGTGCCAACTCTATATTTAACTTTCTGAGGGGCGGCGGGGATGTGGCGGCTGGAGGGTCCCTGGGGGAGGTGGTGTCTGTGTTAGGACCCCAAGGGCAGGGAGCCCACAGCAGGGCTGTGGCCAGACAGTTCCTGGGGAAGTGCCAGCGACCTGCAGCACTGAGCCCACCCAAACTGCCCCCGGTGCCAAAGTCCTCTAGGTCTGGGCTGTGTTCTGGCCCCTCCGGAGGCTTCGTCGTCAGGGGAAAGGGTGTTGGCACTCCTGAGGAAAGAGGTGCTCACTGCGGCCGGCTATGTTCATCCAAGCAGGCTGGGCCCCCCCTTTCCCCATTCCTGCTGTGCTGTTCCCACCCAACCCCACTGCACTGTGGACTTTGGACCCCCCTGGACAGGGGTTCCAATCCTGATTCTACCATCCCTGTAGCCATGTGGCCTTGAGCAAGTCTCTTTACCACTCTGACCCTCAGCGTCTTCCTCCAGAAGGTGAAGAAAATCCCACCAAGCAGGGAGAGATTCCTTGTGCTGACTATCCTGAACTCTCCCTGGTTCCTGGACAGTGTCTCACTTAGTCTACACGGCTCTGTGACGCAGGCACTTGTCACCATCCCCATGTGGCAGATGAGGAAACTGAGGGACCAAGAGGTTAGGACGGTTGCTCAAGGTCACACCCCTTAGCAAGCGGCGCTCAAGCTCTTAGCGCTTCCTTGTGTGGCCCCAGCATAACTGCCGTGGTTTGATGCCACACCTTTTTATGGAGTTTCTACGCAGAGGTGGATAGAGCAGGATGATGAACGCTGTGTGCCACCCGGCCCTGGCAGCCCCCAACATCCCCAGGCTCCTCCCGTCCTCTTGGTTAATTGTGAAGCAAACCCTGGGCGCCCCGTTGTGTGATCTGTGCACAGTGCGGCGTGCGTCTCTGGAAGAGACTGCATTTCTGGGCGATCGTCTTCCCCTGCGCTGGGCTCTTGTCACGTCGGAAACTTCCAGCACGGCCCTGACATAGGTGCAGCGCTTGGTCAGTGTTTATTGAACGAATGAGCAGGTGAACGAACGATGTCGTGGACCCGGACCTCAGGGTTGTCTGTGGATCCGGGTGTGGGCGTCCCTCCTCCGTTCCCCGGGAGCTGACGCCGTGGGTGGGGGCGGAGACCTCCCCGGGAAGGAGGCCTGCAACCCCTCGGTGTAAGTGGGTGACAATTTATGACATGGATAAGCGCTCATAAGCCTCAAAGGAAAATAGCGTGTGTTTACGCAGGGCCTCGCTTCCAGCCCACCCCGAGGCCGCCGCAGACGCGGTTTGGGAGGCTGCTGCCCGGCCGGGGCCAAGTTGGACGGAGGCGCGGAGAGCCGGCCCACCCACTTCCCACCCAGCCCGCCGCAGCCTGCGTGTGTGGGGCGGGCAGGAGCACCCTGTCTGCCTGGAGGGGCCGAGGCCACCTGCGTGGCCTGTGGAGTCCAGCCAGACGGCCTCCGCCCCGGCCGTGGACAGGCGTGTGGCACACTCTCGCCGCCAGGCCTGGGTGCATATGAACATGCAGTCGGACTAACGTGTGTCCCCTGAACCCACACCTGCCCCGTCGAAAGTCCTTCAAATCCTCTGACGGCTCATGCAGACGCGGCGTGGTCGGCCTCACCCTGGAGCGCGGTGACCGTGCTGGCCCAACTTCAGGGCGGGTTCGTCTTTGGGTGACTCCAGGCTCAGCCCAACATGCCACTGTCAAAGATGTGGCTCCAGTGGGGCGTGCTGGGCAGCCCCAAGTCGGGCAGGTGGGGACCCACCCTGTCCCATCTCGCTGTGCCCCCCGCCCCCACAGCTGTGGGCCTGTCCTTCCCATGGGCGTCGCTGGCCGGCCGCGGCAGAGTCCAGCTCCACACACCCTGCTGGTCAGAGGCACATCCCCTGCGTTGCCCCCGGAGCCGGCTCGGGGAGGACGGGGATGCTTGTCACCCGGACATAAGTCCTCCTGCCGGAGTCCTTGCAGGAATGCAGCGGGTAGATCAAAGCTCCTTCCTGTCGGAGAGCGAAGGCACTGGCAAGAGAATAAAGTCTCTGTCTCAGAAGGAGTGTCAAAGATGATGTCACGTAGGCATCGCATGTGGGTGGAAGAGTGCTAGCTTGTTGCCAGGGGGGCCCCACCCCATCACTGCCTCTCTGTGTCCCTGGGGCCACCTTCTGGCGTGGGCCTAGGGCCAAGGGCTGTCCCTACCGTGGGGCCGAGATCAAGGTTTCGAGGGTCTGTGGGTCTCAAACACGGCCGGGGAAACAACTGCCTGGGAGTCACCCTCTGTCCGCCATCCACTGTCTGTGTCCGCTTTTGCTTTGGGCACATCTCGTCACCTCTCTGGGCCTCAGTTTTCACACCTGTTAAAAGGGGATAAAGACAGTACTCACCTTGTTGGTGTTTGGGAACTTCCCATCATTAGACTAGAGCCCCGGGGGGCACAGGAGTGTGTCTGTCTCAGTCCTCACTGCGTTCCTAGCTCAGGAAATACTCAGTGAGTAGGACGATGACACAACAGAGAGGCAGCACTTACCACACAGTGTTGCTGTTGCTAGTAGTAGTAGTAGTATTTCTTCCAAGTTCACTGAGGGTCTCAAAGCTCTCTCATAAACATACGAAGCCCAGTAGGTGCTATAGGGCAGAGGCCAGCACACCATGGCCTGTGGGCCTAATGTGGCCCCCTGCTTGTTTTTGTAAATAAAGTTTTATTGGAACCCAGCCATGTCATTCATTATGTATTTCTACAGTGCTTTTGCACTGTCGTGGCTGAGGTGAGTAGTCACAGCAGACCATGGCACGCAGAGTCTACGATGTTTACTCTCTGGCCCTTTCCACAGAAAGTCTGCTGACCCCCGGGCTAGAGTACATGGCTGGGAAGGAGGAATTAGGCAGCACTTGGGGTCCTCTGGCTGGGAATAGTGTTTAGCTGGATGCCCAGGCAGGTAGAAGGAGGAGAAGGGGGTGGCCAGGGAGCAGCACAGCCTGGGTGGGCTGAGGGCAGAGGGAGGTGAGAGGAGAGAAGTCCACTCTCGTTCCCTTGGCTTGAGGCAGGTACGGAGCTGGTTGGAAATTTCTCTCAGGTTCCTCCATGAGTCAGTTTTTCTCATGACATGTCTGCAGCATCGGCTGGGAGAAACACGGCGAGAAGCCAGAGGGCCGACAGGAGAGGGACATTGGCAGGAAGGAACTTTTCACTGAGATGATGTGGACTCAACTCAAGTTTAAGGGCAGCTTCCAGGTGCTCAGGCCACATCCCTCTGTCACCAAATGCTGCCTTTACAATAGACCCAGAACCCGACACCTCCCACCACTGCACTGTCCTGCCTGGTCCAGGCCCCCAGGGCTCTGCTGGGTTGGCGCAGTCCCTGTGTCCCCCGCCCCCCCAGCACAGATCTTAAAAGGCTGAGCCTTTTAAGATTTAAGTCAGTCGTGAAGAATCACCCCTATGTTTTCTTCTAAGAGTTTTATGGTTTTAATTCTTGCATTTAGGCTTTTGATGAATTTGAGTTAGTTTTTGTATATGGTGTGACCCTTTTTAAAAAAGGGTCCAACATCCCTGTTCTGCACATGGAAATCCAGTTCTCCCAGCACCTTTCATTGAAGAGATGATTCTTTCCCCATCAAATGGCCTTGGCACCTTTGTCAAAGTCAAGTGCCCATAGAAGCATGGGTTTATTTCTGGACTCAGTTCCATTTCATTGTTCTGTACTTAAAACACTAATGCCACACTGTCTTAATTACTGTAGCTTTATAGTAAGTTTGAGTGTCCAACTTTGTTCTTTTTTAAAAAAAGAAAAAAATATTGTGGTTATTTGGGGTCCTTTACAGTTCCCCATGAATTTTTGGATCATCTTTTTCAATTCTGTAAGAAAGGTTGTTGGAATCTCCACACAAGGGAATATTTCTCAGCCATAAAAAGGAGGGAATTTCTGACACGTGCAGCATCATGAACAGACCCTGAGAGCAGGGTGCGGGGTGGGAGAAGGTGGATGCAAAAGGTCACATGTTGTGAGGTTCCATGTATAGGAAATGTCCCAGATAGGTGAATCCATGAGACAGGAGGCAGGTTGGGGGTTTGCAGGGGCTGGGGCAGGTGCACTAAGTGCCATGGAATTGTTCACTTTAAAATAGTTAATCTTGTGTTATATTTCACCTCAATAAAAGAACAATTTGAGCCATATCCTGCCACTTCTTTGTCCCTTCTCTGTCCCCTCCAAGCCCCTTCTTGTCGTGGAAGCAGTGACCTCACAAGCCTCCTCACCTGTGGGCAGCTCCCCGCCCCTGCCCCCACCCTCCTCTCCTCTATTTTTCCTTATAGCACTCCCTACTGTCTGATGTGCCAGATATTTGTATTCGTTATTTTTTTATTTTAAGGTTTCTTTTCGCCCAACCACAGCGTAACCTCCCTAAGGGCAGGGACCTCCCCTACCGCTTGGCTCTGTGCTGGGTCCCTGGGGCCAAGAACGGCACCTGACACTGAGTAGGTCCGCTGTGGTTATTTGCTGAGTGAGTGAAAGCAAAACAACATCACTGCGAAGTGCCTTTTCTGCCATGGGGGAGATCAGGGCTCCTGGGCTCCTGGCCCCTCAGCTTGCTGAGCTGGAGCTCTTCTTCCCTCTCCTGGCTCCAGGTGACACCTTTGGGAGGGAGGCTGGGGGCGGCAAGGGTGGGGACCTGGGTTTCTGATTTCCCAGCCTGGCCCATGGAGGGAACGTTCCACCCTTCTGGGGCTCTCTGCCAGCTGCCCCAGGGCCAAGGCTGCCTCAGTTTACCAGCCGGCATTGTTCACTCTCAAATGCACAGCCCAGAGCAACCCGATCTGCCCCGCTGGCCCAGGGGCGCCTCTGCTCACCAGCACCACTGGGTTTTCCCTGCCCGTTTCCTCCCTGCCCGTTTCCTCCCCGCCCTGGCGGTCTTCAACCCCGCACCTCCCCTGCCAGGCAGGACGCCGCTGCTGGCCATGGAGGAGGTCACGTTCCTCTCCAGACTCTGTCTCCACCCTGCCACCCACCACGGTGCTGACTCACAGGAGCTTGGAAGTGTCATGTGGAGTAAGAAACACAAGCCTGGCGACCTGGTCTCCAGTGGAGGCCGGGAGTCCCAGCCCACAGCACAGGAGGTACCAGATGGCAGCTCTTCCCACGGGGGCCCTGGAGCCCTTTGCACTCAGCGGTCACCACAGTGGAAGCCAGGAGAGCTGGTCTGGGCAGCGAGGGCCACAAGGGGGTGGGCACGCCCGGGGGAGAGCATCGTGGGGAGGAATGGAGACCAGGGGGGTGGACGTCCTGGGGAAGTGCAGCCACCGAGGGAGTGTGGGTGCAGGTTGACAGAGGTGCAGGGGGGTGGGGTTAAGCACCCACCTGGGTGCAAGCTGAGACTCCCAGGCACATGGGTGAGCAGGAATGGGGAGGCGAATCCTCCCGTTTGCCGCATAACCCCACTAATCTGTGGTTAATTCAGGATATGAGCAGCTGCAGAAATACATGGAAATCTTTCATGACTAAAGAGATGTCAGATGCAGAACTGTAATGAAAGGACCCTGGGCTGGAATCAGAAGTCCTGCCGTTGAGTGTGCCAGTTACTCCCATTTTATAGCTGAAACAATTGTAGCTCAGGGAGGACAAGTGTCTTGCTTAAGGTCACACAACTTAAATGGTGGCAAGGCAGTCTGAACTCAGCAGAAAAATTGTCTTCCATGAAGCCTGTCCCTTGTGCCAAAAAGGTTGGGGACTGCTGTTTATGGCTGAAGTCAGTCCTGGCCTGGAATACAAGAGTCGGGAAGCTCTGGCTTTACAGAGAAGAGCTCAGTCCCACTGGCCACCCCTGGTGCTGTCCAATGAGCAGAGATGGTTCCGGGACCACCTGTCCTCATCCCGGTCTGAGCCGGTAGCCTACCGGTGATGTTGCTGTCATCATTGCTCTGTCGCGGTGGGGGTAGTGAGGGTGTGAGAAGAGTCAGGATCCTGCACAGGCCTGGGCTGGGGCCATGGGGGAGACTGGAGAACCTTCCTTTGGGGAAGTTGGCCAACCGGTGATTTATCACAGACCTGAGCCAGGACACAGTCAGGCGGGCAGGTGATGGCTTTAGCAGTAGACAATGAGCCCCTGTTTGGACCAAAAATGTACCCAGATGGCTATAATTTAATTATGTTTATGTGCTACGGCTTAATCCATTTCAAGTATGGGAAACTTTGGGGCCAGCAGCGAAACACAAAGTGAAAAGTGATCAGGGAAGAGCTGGGCCCTCTTTTGGTGTCGGTGGTGGGTTTGACAGAGCGTAATGGAATACGATGACCTGCCGGGGGACCTCAGACGCTTCCCTCATATTCCCAGGGTTTGGTTTCTTCATGTACCAGATGAGGTGTGATGAGATAATAAGGTCCTTTGTCACCAACGATCTCTGCATTCTCTGATCCCACCTTTGACCCAACAGGGCAGTCACAACAGCTCACATGGACCCAGGGTGGAAGACAGTTTTTCCACAGACAGGGTTGGGGAGATGGTTTCCAGGATGATTCAAGTGCATTACAGTTATCGTGCAGTCAAACCTCTCTGCTGATGATCATCTGTGTTTGCTGCCGCTCCCCAGCGCTGGCATCACCGCTTCAGCTCCACCTCGGATCGTCAGGCGTTAGATTCTCACAAGCAGCCTCAACCCAGACCCCCCACATGTGCAGTTTACAGTAGGGTCCGTGCACCTGTGAGAATCTAGTGCCGCTGCTGATCCGACAGGAGGCGGAGCTCAGGTGGTGATGGGAGTGATGGGGAGCGGCCGTGAATACAGGTGAAGCTTCCCTGGCTCACCTGCCGTCACCTCCCGCTGAGCGGCTGGTTCCTAACAGGCCATGGACCGGTATCAGTCCTGGCCCAAGGGATCAGGCACGCAGATTTATAAGATCCAAACACCTTGGTGGTTACAGCTGGGTTCCTTTTGCATGTTAATGGTTTTTTCCATGCCACCGAGAATAACTGTGTAAAATTCATCTAGGCCATTGTCACATGCAAACCTCCAATACTCAACCCAGGAGTCTTATTTATAAATTAAATAAAAATAGAATCTCTACATTGCTAGTTCTTAAACATGTTCTTTGCCAAATGTCAGCTTCTCTGGGGAAACTGGCTACCCTCCCTCATGCTTGTTTATAACAAAAAGAAAAGAGTCAAGAGAAGTGTACGACTTCCGT
Organism: Mirza zaza; assembly: GCA_008750895.1. NCBI lineage: Eukaryota > Metazoa > Chordata > Mammalia > Primates > Cheirogaleidae > Mirza > Mirza zaza. The sequence continues at coordinate 68,609 of VSMD01066946.1, forward strand.
CGGGGACTCATCCATCTGTCCGCCCGGGGGTGGGGTCCCGCCAGGCCTTGGTGGCTCCCGGCGAGTCGCTCCCATCCTCTCTGCAGTCAGGGGAGGCGCGTTCTGCGAAATTCATGCAGAAGGTGGCCGGGGCCTGAACTCATGCCCTGTCTTAAGAGCTTATATCATTTTTCCCGAATGAATGGGGCTAAGCAGAGGAAACAAAAATAAGGTGAACTAGGAGTGTGCGCACTGAAGCGGTTCCTGAGATGCCAGGAGTGAGAGGGCCGTGTCCAGAAGTGGCTGAGGTGTGCACGGAGTCCTGGAGAGCACCGGGGAGTGTATCACCCTGCCCTTGGGGAGGGAGCTAGGCTAGAGCCCTGAGCAGGCTGCCCAGAGATCTGGTGTCAGTCGGGAACTGCTAACCAGCAGGGACCCAGGGACAGATAAGCAGGAGGCTGTGGAGAGAATGGCCCATGGGAGGCTCACCCACCCCTATGATCGGGCCGAGTGTTTTCCCCATTGAGCAGAGGTGCTCAGGAAGGGGTGGGGGAACTGAAGTCATCGCAGCTCCCAGGGACCAGACATTCACCATGAGCCATGACTGTGGGAAGCACCTTAGAAGCTTTGTCTCGTCGAATCTTTTCAGCAGGCTCCAAGGCCTGGGAGGTGGCTATTGCTATTGTCCCCACTGTAAAGATGAGGAAACCGAGGCCAGAGAGCACCAGTGACATGCTCTCGGCCACAGGCCCTAGAGAGTCCCAGTGCAGACAGGTACACTCAAGGCTCTGAAAAGTCCTGCAGTAAAAATCACACAGGGGAGCCCATTTAAATGTCTTTGAACCGCAGATTTCCTAATGCTGGTGCTTCTTCCTAGAGCCATAGTGCAGATTCATTACACCAGGGGCCCAGGTGGCCTCATAGTCTGAGCACTTGGCCACTCACCTAAATACCAGCTTAAGAACCTGTACCCTTATGTAGAAAGTCCACTTGCCTCCGGGAGGCATCTGGTATACAGCAAGTGCTTGATAAACATGACTGCGAAAGTGAATGCATGAATGAAGGGCTGCTCTGCAGGGCTCTGTACCATCCATCCCTACCTGGCTGACACTGCCTCCCCTCTGGACAGAGTCAGGTCCTCTCACAGAACAGGGAGGCGCCGTCACAGGTGTGCACAGGGACGCCCAGGCTTTTTGTCCCTCCCTCTGCGGTCCGCACCCCGTGGTTCCCGGCTTCTAGGGAAGGAAGACCTTGGCTGCCTCGTCCCACATCAGAGCCTCAGCACCAGGAGGGCAATTCCTCCTCGTGAGTCTCCTCTTAAGAGGGAGGAAACTTTCCCCACCTGGTACCTGGGGGTCAGCCTCCCCTTAGCCCTGCTGGCAGGGACTGGGTTCTGTGGCTGCTCCAGGCCTGGCTGTGTGGGTAGCCTCGGAACCACAAGAAGGGTGGTCTGGGGACCAGAGATACCTGTCTGAAGCTCTTGGTAAGGTGTTGCAGCATACATGTGATCTTGGCGAATATTCCTGCTCTGAAGATTGTTTTCCTTCCCTCTCCCATCAGCAAATATTTGCTGAGCACTTTTTGGTCCCCTAACCGTCCCTGCCGCTTTATACAATGTAACCCATGCCATCCTTGCAACAATGTTGCAGAGTCCAGACTGTTACCTTTGTTTTATACAGTGTAACCCACGCCATCCTTGCAACAATGTTGCAGAGTTCAGACTGTTACCTTTGTTTCATACAGTGTAACCCATGCTACCCTTGCAACAATGTTGTAGAGTCCAGACTGTTACCTTTGTTTTATACAATGTAACGCACGCCATCCTTGCAACAGTGTTGCAGAGTTCAGACTGTTACCTTTGTTTCATACAGTGTAACCCATGCCATCCTTGTAACAATGTTGCAGAGCCCAGACTGTTACCTTTGCTTCATAGAGGGCGACCCTGGGACACAGAGATGGGAAGGGTCTGCCCCAGTTTCTCCCAGCTGGCTGGGGTGGTGCCGAGCTCCGCCCCACCACCCTGCAGGGCCACCCCTGCTGGCTGCTCCCCAGCCTCGACCTCACATGGTCCTCACCAGAGGTGGGCGCCGCGGGGGGCGGCAGACGTCATCGCCCCAAGGACAGATCATGGCTGTCAACTTCGAGCACTCCAGAAAGGCCCAGGACTGGCCTGACTAAAATCCATTTACGAAAATTAACCCTGCGACACGCACTCTGCCTGGATTCGTGGGCGGCGGCCGCAGAGCGCTCGGGAGGTGCGGGCGGTAATGGAGTCCATATGCCCGCGGCTCCCAGCACCGCTGCGCTGGGTGGGCTTATCAACCGCTAGGACAACAAAGGGTGACAGTTCAAAGGACGGGCTCTCGAGATGCCGGGCTCTTGCGGGGGCTCCACTCCGACCCCTGAGCAAATGCTGTCGTCCTGCTCCTGCCTTCGAGCCCCTGCCACTGGCCCCACTCCTCCCCCCTTCTCCTTTCACCCTTTGGCAGGGAAGCAGGGAACTTTGTGGGAAATATCCCTGCAGAAGGACTGATTTATAACCGCATTTGGGAGTGAGCCGGCCTCTGGTGATCCATACCTGGGCTGTGGGGGCCGCAGGGGGAGCAGGCCAGGGGGCTTGTCTGGCGTGACAGCCCAGAACTTACAGCCTGTCCCCCGGGGCAGGCGCCTCCCCTGTCCACACAGTCCCAGGGGGAGGACGATTGAGCTGTCATCACAGGACGTCTGCTGGGCAGAGCCGCAGGCTGGGCTCTTTCTGAGGGGCCAGGGTTCGCCCACAGGCTCAAATGACACTGAGCTATTTCTTGGCTTGTTCTGTGAGAGACGCATCAAGCCGTGTCTTGCAAGTGCCCCCGGGTGGGACGTGGTTGTCCGGATTGGATGCTGACAGTCAGTGCCTCAAGGACGAGACAATTGCCAGCTCCCCGCTTGCTTCAAGATGACTCAGCTGCAGTCCGGGCCGGGGTCAGGGTTTCCTGGTTTTGACAATGCATTCGAGTTGCAGACGCTCCCAGCTTGATAAATGAGCATCGAAAGCCTGCAGGTGACCCAATATTTAACTAGAAATTAACCAGGGTTTCCAGAACACCATATGGCCATGAGGCTTTTTACTGGGATAGAGGATGATAACTGCTACTACTAACGTTCGGTGTTTGCACTTGACTCTGATGGAGGGCCCTGTGTTCTGAATTGTCTGCCTCCCCCCGGGAGCCTTCCTGGGGCAACCTCAGAGTCAACTCTTCTCTCCTCCTGCCTGAAACCCAACGATGGTCGATTGGTTCTTCCTCCATAACATATTTTGGGCGGATGGGAAGTTGCCCAGGTTAGAGGAACTGGGACGCCTCTCTGAGCCCCAGTTTCCAAATCTGTAAGATCAAGGAGGCAGCAAGAGCCTTTTCCCGGAGCGTAGAGAATGTGCAGCGGAGATGAGCTACAGGCGGCTTCCGGCCCCATCAAGCTGGGCGAGGAGATGCTCCCATCATTGGCCACAGCTGCTGCTTCTCGTCGGAGCAACGTCCATTTCGACCTTTACGTTTTACTTCCTGGGTCCGGCTCAGAACCTCGCATGGTCTTCTCTTCTCCCCACAAGTGGCGTTCACCCCCCTTCACTTCTGATACCCTCCTGCTCTTGCTGTGGGCTCCCGCACAGCCAGCCTGAGACGTGCCGGGGACCGGAGGTTTCTCTGGGAGGCGTCGGGGGCAGGAGCGAAGGACAGGTGGGGGCTGTGACCACTGGTGCCGCCAGGGCTCGGGGACTCAGGCCACAGGACCGTCTAGGAGAGCACAGAGCACCTCCCAGAGCTGTCAGCCCCTCGGTCTCCTGCCCTCGCTGGTCAAGCACTGACACCTAACTTCCCATGTGGTGGAGAGGCCAGAGGGCTCCGGCAGCCTCCACAGCACTGGACGCCATGGGGCAGATGAGAACCTACAGCCCGGGCTTGAGGCAAGATGTGTCGGCACAAAGCGTCTGGAAGCCTGCGTGGAATGGCACCAGCACGCTGAGGTCAGAGGGGGCAGTGAGTGGACATGAGCTGGCAGCAGCTGTCTGTCTCTCTGTGGCTGACGAAACTCCCCACCTCGTATCTCTGATCACGTCCCCTTCCTGCCCATAAAACCTTCTGCCAATCTTCCTTCTCCATAAAAACGCTTCCCGGAGTTTGTCAGAAAGAGCTCCTCCATCCGACAGGGCTGAGAAACGCTGAATTAAGCAAGTCCGGGTTGGATTCCTTCCTGCAGGATTTCTCAGAGCCTTGAATCTGTTCATGACCCTGGGACTTGCTCAGAAGGAAGCTGGGGTGTTGCTTTTTTCTCAACTTCTCGATTATGGGACTCTGACGTTATATACGCACATCACAGGACCCGACTTTCTTGGAGAAATGCTGGTAAGTAGAATGGTGCCCAAACTCCTCATGTATAAAGTGGTTGCTGTAACAATGCCCACCTCGTAGGGTGGTTGTGCACAGTAACAGAATTAATACATACCGAGCGCTTGGAACCTGGCCGCGCATGTTTTGCAAGCCTCCTCATTGTAGAAAATCCATTAGAAATGCAGGAAAAGCTCAGAGAATGAAACAAAGTCACCTTTAACATGCCATGTCTAACACCGGATGTGTACCTCTGCATTTGTATCTTACCTGGCATCCGTAGAAATGGGGCGCTACGTGATGTCGCACAGGTTGCGCACTGCCCAGCTCCAGGGTGCCATTCCCAGAGGCGGGGATAAAGTGGCTCCCCCTGGAGGTGTGCAGCGTACAACACGTATGCAGCGGTGACAACACCTTGGGTAACAGCTTATTCCTGCTTACTCTACCGGAAAGCTCTTTCTCAGCCGGGCGTTAAGCGACCCAGTGTTTCTCAGAGTGCGTGGGCGGTTCTGCCTTCGAAGGTGCCTCCGCCACCACTGCGGCTTTTCTAGGTCTCGCCGCCTCGCCAGGGCTCTTCCAGGCCAGGGCTCTGGAAGATTGGAGTCGAAAGGGATTTGTTATTACTCTGCCCAATTAGTCTCTGATTAAAGGTCTAAAAGGCTTAAAGAGACAGGCCTAAGGGCCGAGCAGAGGAAGAGGCGGTGAGCACAGCCGTGTTTATGGAGCCGTAAAAGGAACATTATGCTTCAAGGCTCTGCGAACCGTCCCCACAGAAGCCGTCCTCTTGCCACTAATTCGGGGCGTAATAAATACTAATCCCACAAAGGGGCGGCTGGAAGCCGTCGAAAGCTGTATCTCCTGTAATCAGAGCTGCATCAGACCCCGTCTCCCCGTGCGAGGAGCTGCGCCAGGCCAGCCCCGCCCCTGCCTCCCCTTACCCGCCGCTGCCCCGGGGGCCACCCTCACTCTGGGACATCCTTGTGAGGCCACTGAGTGGGGTGGTCAGGGCGTCACAGGGGCCCTGTAGAGCACTGGCCAAGCTCTGGACAGTGCGCTAAGCATGTCACCCGCATCACGCCGTTTCACTCCATTTCTCAGCCTGCTAAGCCACTGGCCAGGGGTTCACCTATGCAAGTGACGGAGTACAGTTTGGGCCCAGGGGTCCCCCTTGACCTCTGAACCACCCACCCCAGCTTGGGAAAGCCGGCACTTCCCGGCTGCACAGGCGACCTATAATCTTGTGTCATTTTTCCTCTCTGCAAGGCACCCTGGGCCCCCATCCTCTCGGCCGTGGTCTCCTGTAGCGAGGGGCTCTGGAGGACCAAGTCCTCCTCCCCATCCTCTTGTTCCCAATTCCCCAGACTCCTCGTGTGTGCCCCATCGCCACTCTGTGCCTTGGTTTCCCTAATTCTGAGAGGGTGCCGGCCCTGGCACCGCCCCACAGTGATCCGCCAAGTACAGAGTTTGCGAGAGTGAAAACGTCACAGGGAAGGCTCAGCTCCTCGGTGTGGCACAGGCCTGGCTGTCACTGTCGAGCTTCCAGCACCCTCTGTCCTCCCTCCTTCCTCCTCTGTGGCTGAGCCCCTCCCCCAGGCGCCCCTGCTGCCGTGGAGCCGGGTCTCACCACGTGGCCCTTAAGGCTAAAAATAGCACGGGGGCAACTCGGGGTTTCCTGATGACCTTTGAGGTCCGGTCAAGTGTACGTGGCCTTGCTAAGTTAATTAGCCCCAACCCCTGACCCTACACATCTGTATTTGGGTTCGAGGGGTGAGCGAGGTCCCTTTCCCCAAACAACGGAGTGATGCAATGGTTGTCGTCGGCGAGCTGTGGCTCTGCCCCGAGGCTGGGGACATTGTTCTCTGAGAGCTTCTACCTGGACTTCCCAAGCCGGGGCTGCTGGGCTGCTGCAGCCGGTGCGGGGAAGACAGGCCCCTGGGGACGCCCACAGCCCAGGGCCCTGGGCAGGCTGAGAAGACGGCCCCAAACGCCAGGTGCCCCTGCATCTCTCACTTGCGTCTCTGGTCATCTTAACATAGTGACAGGTGCGTGTCCTGCAGAGAGAGCAGGCACCAGGTAGGGGGACATGCCCACGATGCTGGTGGTGGCCTGAGTGCAAAGACTAGAGGGAGCCTCCGGATGCAGCATTGCAGACATCAGCTTCTTGGGGTCGTCGTAACCAAGGACCACCGACCGGGCGGCCACGACAACGTGTTCTCTCCCAGGTGTGGGGGCCAGAGTCTGAAACACGGTGTCGGCAGGGCTGTGCTCAAGGCTCCAGGGGAGGCTCCTTCCTGCTCTTCCAGCCTCAGGTGACTCCAGGTGTCCCCGGTCTGTGGCCACATCACTCCTACACCATCTGCCTCCGCCTCGCACGGCCCCCTTCCCCGAGTCCTCAGGTGGCAATCCGCCTGTGTTTCTGTGTCTCTCCTCTTCTTGTTGGGATTTAGGGCTTGCCCTGCTCCGGCGTGACCTCGTCGTAACATATCACATCTGCAAAGCTCCTGTTTCCAAATAGGATCGCATGCTGAGGTTCGAGGAGGACGTGAGTGTAGCGGGGGACCCTGCTCAATCTGGCACGTGCATTCATCCTCCAATATTGTACCCCCATTTTGCAGAGGAGGAAACCAAGGATAAGCCGGCCAAAGCGGCGATGACTCTAGGGAGAAACCTTAAACCCATAGGGTTCCGGGGCCCTGCCCTTAGCCCACACGCACCCCAGAGGGAACTCTGCTTGTCTTTTGACCCCTGAAATGCAGATTCTTGGAGATGTCACAGCCACCAGACAGGGGGTCCTCAGTGGGCAGGAGGGGGCCAGGAGTGAGGAGGAAAGGCCGGGGCCTGGCCGGGAGCTTCTCTCGGAGCCAGCTCCGGGGGCTGCAGAAAGCAGTGCGGGGAGCAGGTGCACACGGCACGTCCCGGGGAATGAACTGCGCCGCATGTGGAGGACGGGTGCAATGTTGAACTATAGAGACGGGCACAGTTGCTGCCAAATCGCTGTCCTCATCATCTTGCGCACTCACAACTCGGGAACTGAGGCTCAGAGCAGGGGGTGGGGGGTGATGGCAGGGGCTGTCCCTTTCCTCTCGAGCTTCCCGGTTTTCCATCTGTCAAATGGGTGTAAGAGCGATATCCGCATCACGGACCTGCGGGCGCTCCATAAACAGAACCCGCCGTTAGCAGTCACAGGGCAGCGGGATGCGAGGCCGGGCAGCGTCAGGCGTGCGTGAGGACGGGCCTGACCCCGGCTCCTGGATGCAGAGCCCGGGCCCCTGCTTCGGGGTGGGGGGGGGGGGGGGGGGGGNGGGGGGGAGAAGAGAAGTTTTGTATTTTTATGAAAAAATTTTTTTTTAAAAAAAAAATTAGGAAGATGGCCATAGAAGACGTTCTTAAGGTGCCACGGAGTTTGAGCGCAGAAGCTGGTTCCATGGTCTGCTCTGGTGTCTGCATTGCCGACAGGCTGCCCGCTGACCCTCGTTTGTGCAGCACGTGGTCCGAGGGGCTCTAGACTTGAGCCGCCTCTCTGGGGACCTTAGGGGCCCACCTTCAGGTCCTTGGAGAGTCAGGCCCCCCACTCCGGGAAGAAGCAAGTGCAATTCTGTGGTCACCCTCAGAAACGCCTGTTGTCTGCCATGTTCTCAGTGTTTCCAAGCCTCTGGGGCTGGGAGCAAGGCCCTGCCAGCCCTCCCCTCAGTGGCCAGCCCACATTCCAGCAGAAGGTCTCTCTGCCCCAGGCAGCCTTATTGCTGGGGCAATTTGTAAGTAATTAGCCAGCGCTCAGTGATTAGAAGCTTGCATAATAATTGCAGTAATTGCCTCTTTACACGGTGCAGCCACTTCTTTTCAAATCAGCGTCAGTTGCCTGGGGGCCCTGGGAGGGGCCTGCTGCATCCTGCTTTCCCTGACACTTTGGAGATATCCCACAGGGCACAGCCAAGTGGGTGCCAGGCCCTGACAGCCACTGGGCCCTCCCTCAATCGGTTCCAGATGCAGTCAGCACACCGTCCTCCTCTTCTGCAAACAGCTCCCGGTTTGGGCGCCCTCGGTGGAGACGGACAGGTCTGCGGTCCTGCGGGGGGGGGGGGTGGCGCAGGGTGGACACCCGAACACACCCGCTGTCCATCCCCGCTCTCCTCCTCCCCAGGGCACCCCCCACACCAGGGGGCTG
>VSMD01066947.1:0-23090 GCA_008750895.1 Mirza zaza
GGGAGGCCGAGGTGGGAGGCTCGCTCAAGGTCAGGAGTTCCAGACCAGCCTCAGCAAGGGCAAGACCCTCTCTCTACTAAAAATAGAAATTAATTGGCCAACTTAAATATATATATATATATATATATCACATATGCATATATGTGTGTATATACATTAATATAGAAAAAATTAGCCGGGCATGGTGGCGCATGCCTGTAGTCCCAACTGCTCGGGAGGCTGAGGCAGGAGGATCGCTTGAGCCCAGGAGTTTGAGGTTGCTGTGAGCGAGGCTGACACCACGGCGCTCTAGCCCGGGCGACAGAGTGAGACTCTGTCTCAAAAAAACAAAAGAAGAGGTTGCTTTTGTCTTAAACGTCAGGCTTTTCTCAGGGAAGTGAATCGGATGGGGGATGGGGGGTGCCCTGCGCACTGTGGGGTGTTGAACGGCGTCCCACCCACTGGTGCCCTGTGAGCCTGCCTGGTTAGGACGGCCCGACTGTCTTCAGACGTGGCGCGTGGCCCCTGGGGGGCAGAATTGCTCCCAGTTGAGGGCCCCCCTGGGTGAGGGAATGATGGAAAGCGAGACTCTGTAGGTAAACTTGGGGTAAGAACCCGGGAGAGCTGCGGAGTCGGGGAAGGGTGTGGGCCCGAGGCTGTGTCCATCAGCACCAAGAGCACATTTCCACGGAGAGTGCCCGGCTGCAGAGCGGCCGGAGGACTTTCTCATTGGGCTTGTTTTTACTCGGGGGTGTGCGAGTCCATGCTGTTCAGGCCTGGTGTTTGGGGAGAAGAAACCAGGCGAGGCGGGCGGTGGCGGGTGGTTGCTGGGCAGCCCTGTGCCAGCCCCTCGGGCTCAGGCAGGTGTGACTGTCCCCAGGCAGGGGTAGTAGCCCTGGGAGCTGGGAACCCCTCATGGCTGGCTGTGTGTCCTCCAGCCTCTACCTGGAGACTGGGCATTTCCCGCCGCTGGGGAAGTGGGCGGAGCACTGCCGGACACACCTGCTGCTCGGCTGTCACCTGTGGTCACGTCCCTGTGTGCCCATCACTGCGCTGAAGCTGCCTCGGACCCACTCGCTACGTGCATCTGAGGAGCTCATGTGCCCGTTAATACCGTGACACCTGGTTTCGCATGCAGTCCCGCGTGTCTAGGCATGGGGGACACATTTCCGAGAACAGCCCAGTGGCGTCCTCGCACGGCCGGCGGGGTCCCTGGCCTGGAAGCCCGTTGCCATTCGGGAGCGGTTTTCAGATGCCCGTCAGAGCCTGGGGCGTGACGTCCGGGGACCCAGGCGGCCTCCAGGCAGCTTCTCCGCCCCGTCGTTCCAGGGGTTTCTGCTTCAGCCTGACTGTGTGTCAGCGTGTCCTGTTCCGATGACTTTGGGTGATCTTTAGTGAAATAGGTTCTTAACCCGTAGCACTCGCTTGCTTTTTTTCTCATTATCCACTTGATATTATCCACACTCGACATCCGAGTGCAAAGGGTTAAAAATTAAATCTCTTGTGAAAATTGTGGTCTGGTCCATGAACGTTAAAGTGAGTTTTAAACACAGAGCTTTAAAGAAGCATTGTGTAATTTTTTATCAGATGTCATGAACTAAGGAAAACCTTTAAAAAAAAAAAAAGGTGTTGATATCCATGGGGGGGGGGCAGTACGGCAGGAGGTGTGAGCCCAGCAGCCCCAGGTCCCCAGACTTGGGTGTCAGGCTTGTGGTCGGAGCCCCTTCCCCTCGGAAGGGACCCTCACGCTCATCTGACGTCAGGGCCGGGATTCCCTTTCCCGGCCTGTGGGTCGTGGCGAGCTGCTTTGTCCCGGGATGCTCTTGCGGCCCGGCATGGCCTGGGGGCCGGGTGGTGACGCAGCACAGTCTCGGGCCCACCCCAGACCTTCTGGGTCGGAACCTGCATTTCGACAAGATCTGGAGGCATTTTGCACATTAAAGTTTGGGAGCAGTGGCCTAGTCTCTAAACAGCGGCGGCCGTCGGAAGGTTAACTGTCTAAGAGCCAGGTGTGAGCTACTTGAGCCCAGGTACCTAACCTGGGAGGCAAATGTCGACCCCAAATCGGCTGTCCTGGCAGAGTGACAGAGAGGTGTGTGGTCCGGGACGGGACCTCTTCGGGGTCAGGTTTCATCCTGGGTTGTAGCTTCGTCAGTAACTCTGGTGATTATCTGTTACGTAATTTAAATTGCAGGATTTTTTTTTCTTTGAAATAGGGGTGCTTTTTTGTTTAGTTCTGAGTTGCGTCACAATCTGGTGATGCAGATTTCACAGACACTCGCTAAGCGCCTGCTTCGTGCCAGCGTGGACAGGACAGACCAGCGCCAGTCCCTGCCCCGCCGAGCACCGAGGAGTCTCCTCGAAGGTGACACTTGAGCCAAACGGGAGGGCGGGGGCAGGGGGTGTTGCAGGCGGAGGGAACAGCCAGTGCAAAGGCCCAGGGGCCTTGAGCGAAAGAGCGAGGGGGCGGTCGGACTACGGGGCTGGCCTGACGAGGAGAAGCGCGGCGAGCTGGGACGGCAGAGCCGTCATCTGGAAATGGGGCTCAGGGTGCTTTGTTCAGAAAGGATGTCGGGCTAACGGGAACGGCCTGCCTGGGTGGAGCGGGCCTGTCTGGGGGCGTCTTCCTGCCGCCTTCCCAGCGGTCGCGGCGGTGGCATGGGGAGCCAGTCGGCCTCTGTTCCCGTGCTCCGGCAGCCGGGCGACGCCCCGCGGGTGAGCCTGAGTCACAGCGCGTCTGAGTCGAGCCGGGCAGTCACGTGGAGCAGCCTCACTCCACCAAAAATAACCCCGAAAACAGCGTTTCTGGGAAACGCGGGTGAAGACAGCTTTCAGTGTAAACAGAGGAGCGGAGTGGAGATAAAGGCCCGGCTGGAAAAAATGAACGTCTGGAAAACCAAGAAGAAACGCCTTGGGGAGAAAAATGCCGAGGAAAACAAGCATCTCTTTTCCAGTGGCTGTACTTTGAGAGCGTTTCCTGCGTGTGTGTCTGTGTCGCACGCAGCACGTGTGTTTTGCTGGGGCCGCGCTTGCGTGTCCCCTCCCGTGTGGAGCCGCTGCTGCGCCCCGTTCCCTGGTCCTGGCTGGAACTGCGAGGGGGGCGGGGTCGGGAGTGGGGGCGTCGCTGCTGCTCGGCCTGGCTGCAAATTAGAGTCGCTGGAGGCCTTCATGCACTGAGCAAACCCAGAAGCCCCACTTCCAGAAATCCTGACTTAGTTAATTTAATCGGGTGTGCGGAGGGCCACCGTCTCTGTCCCCTCAGGCGTGGTCGGGCTGCAGCTCTGCGTCAGCATGTCTCTCCTGCCCTTGTGAGCTGCGTTCTCCCTCCACCCCCAGGTGTGGGGGGCTGGCTTTCCCTGTGGCCGTCCGGTGTGACTGGGGGTGGGCAGGTGGCGTAGGTGCCAGAAATCACTGACCGCGCACGTTTCCGTCCGGTGCAGGCGGGTGGGTTTGCCTCCGGCCACCAGAGTTGGAAACTCTGCGGCGGGCCGTCGGGGCAGCCCTCCGTCTCCCCACGACCAGGACCGAGGATGTCAAAGTGGCCAGGATGGCGCGGAGGAGGTCCACGCGCCAGGCGAGATGGGGCGGGTCTGCCGGGGTCACGTTTATTACGTATTAATAGCTACGGTGTTAGCCTCCTGAGTCGTTTCCCAAAGCGATATTTACTGTTTGGAACTAAGCATCTCCCCCCTGTGTAAAATTTCCGTCTTGCGTTGGTTCTGTTATCTTGCTTAACGGGAAGGAAGTTCGTTTCTGGGATACTTTTAACCACTGGTGATAAAAGAAACTTTGCTAAATCTGAGGGAAACCGCCCAGGTTAGTTAAATTACAAATATAAGTATTTCAAAATTTTAATTTTTCTTGATAACGTTCCGGTCACGTAATCCGAAGAACTGACTTTCCGGAGGAGTGCTAGGGTGGGGTGGCGAGGATTTATTTTCTAGAGTCACGTAAACTTCCAGATTAACTAGCCTTGTGCTGCTTTTCTTGGAGGGCATCACGTGTGGAGTCTTGAGATCTGCTAGCCCCGCGCCCGTGCACAGCCCTGCCTGGGCGAGCTTGCCGGGGCTCGGCGGTCTCCTGCGGCTCACCGTCCGTCCGATGGCGGGGACCTGGCGGTGGTCTCCACCCTGTCCCCCCTCGCCCCCCGCCCCCACGCCCTGCCTCGCTGGGCCAGCCCTTCCCCGGCGTGGTGTGGCGTCTGTGCGCGGGGGTGGCCTCGTGGGATATTCGAGTGAGACGAAGGGCGCGGGCCGGAGAGGTCAGCCCGTGTCTCGGGGCGGAGGCCGCGTCTTCCCCGGCGGCGTGCGCGACGCCGTGTTTCTCAGCCTCCTGAGACCCAGGCCTCTTTGGTGAACCTAAAGGTCTTGTCGTTTGAAATGTCGAAATGTATTAAATCGAGACTGTGTGGAAGGTAAAGCATCGGTAGTTTCTACTCTTCTGACTCCTGCAAGTAACACCTTTTGGTTGTGAAACTTTCAAATGCTGATAAGAGAGAAAAGTGGAAGTTCCCGCAGCCAGCCTCCCCCTGCCCACCCAAGACGGTCGCCCCCTCGCCGGGGCGCCGCCGCCCCGAGCCTGCCAGGCCCGGCCCCTCCCGCTTGCTCGTGTACTCTGGACCTGCGGGGGGTGGAGGGGGTCGGGCGATCCCGACCTCGTCACGACGCGCCTTCCCGACGTGTCTTCCGTCCTCGCTGGGTGTCGAGGGCTCTCAGGGCGGTGGGCCCCTGCCCTGGGCTCAGTGGAGACTCGTGGTCCCCGCAGACGGCCGTGCTGTGCCCCGAGGGGTCCCTGGCGCCGGCACCGAAGCTGCTCTCAGGGTTTCACTCTCGAGAACGCTCTGCAGCGAGCGCACCCCCCCCACCCCCACCCCGACGTGTGCGTACTCGGCATGGTGGTGGATTCCTAGACACGGAGTGATAATTTTAGAGTCTGCCTTTTCAGACTGTGCCCCAAATAGATCCATTGGTGTTCTGCTCTTTACTGTTGTCTTTAGGACGTTTTATCATTTGTTTAAGACGTATAGCAGGGCAGCGTGAAGTCCGGCCGTGTAATTAGTTTTATAGGGGACTGTTCGCTTCGAAGACGTGTAGAAATAAAGTTTTGCCTCCCATAAAGGCACATGATCCAGGACAGCCTGGCTCACACGGTTTCTGTCCGGTCCGGTGGAGCACCGGGACGTGAGCGTAACGCTGAGCGAGCTGCGCGCGCCGGTTCTAAGTGTCAGTGGAGCAGTAGGTAGGTAGGTAGGTGGCATTTTTGCCTTTCTTAGGAGGCGCTTATTCTAGTGACACACGTTTTATAGAAAATCTTGGAACCTAGCCGGGTGCGATGGCTCAAACCTGTAATCCTAGCACTCTGGGAGGCCAAGGCTTGGGAGGATCACTTGAGCTCAGGAGTTTGAAATCAGCCTGAGCAAGAGCGAGACCCCGCCTCTACTAAAAATAGAAAGAAATTAATTGGCCCACTGAAAATACACATAGAAAAAGTTAGCCGGGCGTGGGGGCGCATGCCTGGAGACTGAGGCAGGAGGATCACTTGATCCCAGGAGTTTGAGGTTGCTGTGAGCGAGGCTGACGCCACGGCACTCGCTCTAGCCTAGCAACGGAGTGAGACTCTGTCTGGAAAAAAAAAAAAAAAAGAAAATCTTGGAACCAAGGTAAATGTGACTTTTAAATAAGAAAAATCATTGCGTGTTAACTCAGCGGAAGAGAGTAAGGCGGTCACGCTTGTGTCCCCCCAGATCTCCCCGAGACCCGAGGCCCCCGTCGGCGGCGTGGGCAACAGCCTGGAGAACGCTCTGCACACATCGGCACATTCCACGGAGGAGTCACTGCCCAAGAGGCCTTTAGGGAAGCACGGCAAAGGTGAGTCTCGGCGGGGTCTCGGGAGGCTGTCCACGGGCACAGGGAGGAGATGCCCTGGGGCGAGGGGTCCCCTGATGTTTTGTTAGATGCTTCCAGATTTTCCTTCAGCGCCAGCCAGGACTGGGTGTTTTCTGAACTCTACCCTCAGTGCATGAGAATGTTTTGGCCGTAAAAATCTCAAATAGCAGTGTTAAGGGGGAGAAAAGGAAGGTCATCACACCCTCATTGCCACCTCGCCCCAAAACAGGCCCTGGGTTCTGGAGCAGCCTGTCCTCGGGGCCCCTGCCGCCAGCCACGCGCACCTTCCGCGCCGTGGAGGGGCTGAAGTTTCATTTCTATTTGATGTCGAGAGTGACGTGCCCACGGGCGGCGTGGCTCTGCCGCGAGCGGGTGGCCGCTCAGGCTGGGGCGGGAGGGGCGGCTGGGAGGAGGCCGGGACGCGGCCGCCTGGCCCCGCAGCGTCCTGGACGCCCCGCGGCGGGGCGAGTCTGGGGTCGAGGGCCCGTGTAGGGTGCGGCAGACGGAGGAGGAGCGTGGAGGTCCTCGTTGTGGGGCGGGCTGCAGAGCAGTGGCCATGTGTGGGGCCATGTGTCCCAGCCCCGTGTCCCCGAGGCGACTGCACCTCTGGCCCTTTGTCCTCCTGTCCCTGTGGACGGGGGTGGGGGCTCCTCTTCCGGAACGAGGGCGGCGTGAGGTCCGGAGTCTGCCCCGCCCCCCTCCCCGTTCCCTGTGTCTGGCGCACGGTGCCTCGCGCCCACAGGCCCTTCGGGACAACCTCCTTTCTTTAGAGTGACGTCCCGAGCCGAGAGCGTCATCTCGGCCGCCCGTGTCTGGCCTGGGTCACACCGGGAGCTGTGCGTTTCCCAGCGGCCCTGTGCGCGTGCGTGCAGAGCTGCGCCCGTCGTTGGGACCGCCCCTGGGGGTCGTCGCCCCGTCTGACCTCGCGGCGCCCTCTGCGGTTGTGGAGACGTCACGCCGTCCTCTCCACGGAGCCGTGTCCTGACCTTCCCTCCCCCGCCCCCAGGGCGGCTGGCAGCTGAACGGCAGGGACTTCCTCCGCCCTGGGAGCTGCGCTTTTCTCCATAACTGGGGGACGGTGCCCCAGGAGCGTCACCCACTCCCTGTCCCCGACATCCAGCCCGGGAGCCGGCCCTGGTCTCCTGTAGGGCTCCTGGTTGCCATGGCGCGCTTTCCTCGAGGCACAATTGCTAGGACTCCCCGTTCATTTGGTTAAGTTCGTAATCGTAAAACACGTGGCTGTGACCCACCCTCCTCCCGTCTGCGTGTGTTGGTGCCGGAGAGCCGCTCGGCCGGTTCTCGCCTGATCTGTGGCAGAGCCCACGTGGGAGGTGGACGAGAGGCCGGGGTTGCCCGTTCTCAGCCTGCCGCGGGACCCGAGGTGACGCGGTGCGCGGGCACTGCTAGTGACCTCCAGCGGCCGTCCCCGGCCCTTTTCGGTACCAGGGACGGGTGCCGTGGGAGACGGTTCCCCAGGGACCGGTGGGTGGGGGCGGCGTCAGGATAATCAGGCGCATCCCGTGCATTGCGCAGCCAGACCTCTCTGCTCAGACGATGATCTGTGCTTGCCGTCGCTCCCCAGCGCTGCCATCTGCGCCTCAGCCTCGCCTCGGATCTTCGGGATGTCAGATTCTCACGAGGAGCCACAGCGCGGATCCCTCGCACGCACGCGCAGTTTGCAGCAGGGACTGCGCGCCTGTGAGGATCTAGCGCCGCTGATCCGACGGGAGGCGGAGCTCGGGCGGTGACGCGAGCGATGGGGGCGGCTGTCAGTGCAGACGAAGCTTCGCTCACTTGCCCACCCCTCACTCCTGCCGTGCGGCCCGGGTCCTAACCCCGGTTAGCGGCCCTGGGCCCGGGGCTGCAGCCGTACGGCATTTTCCATTCGTTGGTCTTAGAGAGTAAGTTTCTTTTGTGCAGAAATTGTCAGGCAAGTTAGCTTGGTTTCTGTTAGTTGTGTTTCTCGTTGATCCCTCGAGCACTCTGTTGGGCTCCTTGCTGGGCCATCGCTCTCCTGAGTGTCCGCAGTCGCCCGAGGAGGGTCGTTTTATCGCTGTGAAGTCCTCCCCCGTCTCTCTCTGCCTCGCGTCCGTTTTGGCGATTCCCTGCTGCCTCGGGAGTCCTCGAGCGTCACGGCGTGGCTCACCAAGGGGTCAGACGTCTGCGTTTCTCCGTCCGGGCGAGCTCAGGCTCGGGGAGCAGCAGCGGGGCCGCCCCAAGCCTGCTCGTCCCCGGGCAGCTCGTCCCCGACGCTGCCCGCACGGTCCTCCTCCCGGCCCCGAGAGGGGCGGCCACACCTGCTTCACGGGGACAGTGGTCCCGTGGGGAGGTTCTGACCCCGCCTCTCAGAAGGGACAACCGAGTCACAGAGAGGCGGCATTCCTGAGGTAGGCAGGGGTTCACGCCCGGAGCTGGTGCTCCCGACCGGCAGATCAGACTGGAGCGCGGGGAGGGAAGCGAGGTGGCCGTGCGTGAAGAGCGGACGCAGCTTTCTGTCCGTGCTGTTGATTGTGAAATTGTCGAGTGTGGGAGTGGAGGTGGCAGTGCGGGGGACCCACGTGCCTTCCCAGCAGGTGCCACGTGTGGCTTCCGTGTCCTTGTGTTGCTATGAATGTAGCCGAGGACTGGGGTGCGGCTGCTGAGAGCTCAGTGTGTTTCCCAAATCCACTCACTCGTGTTAATGTTTACCAGAATTTTGGGAAACAGTTATTGTGATGTAGAAATTGAGGTGGAAGTTTTTCTTTTTCTTTTTTTTGAGACGAGTCTCACTGTATTGCCCGGGCTAGAGTGAGTGCCGTGGCGTCAGCCCAGCTCACAGCAACCTCCAACTCCTGGGCCCAAGCGATCCTCCTGCCTCAGCCTCCCGAGTAGCTGGGACTACAGGCACGCGCCAGCATGCCCGGCTCACTTTTTTGACATTTTTAATTGTCCAGCTAATTTCTGTCTATTTTTAGTAGAGACGGGTCTCACTCTTGCTCAGGCTGGTCTTGAACTCCTTAGCTCAAGCAGCCCTCCTGCCTCGGCCTCCCAGAGTGCCAGGATGACAGGCGCGAGCCACGGCCCCCAGACGGAAATTAGTTTTATTACTATTAATACTCTCAAAGAAGTTCTGTAACTTTGTTCTTTGGACTTTGAGTAATGATAATTTTTTTTTTAAGTTATCTTTTTGTGGGACAGGGAATCGGAGGTTCAGCTTCATTAAACTTAATGAGGTTTAGTTGCCCGCAGTTCTAAAACCTTATGGTCTCAGGACCCCTTTGTAAAAGCTCTTAGAATTACATATTCAAAAGAATGCATGTTTGTGTGGGTTATGTCTATAGATACTTTACCATATTTGCGATTAAATGTAAACATCATTGGCGTATAATTAAAATTGAGAGAGTTTTATTCTACTTTAAAAAAAGCTTATTATTGTACACTCCCGAGGTTCCTGCGTTTGTCGTGCGTTTCGTGGGCCTTCAAGTGCACGTTAAAGTCCACTCAGAAGTTTGAGCTGCTCTGTGACACGCGGGTCTGCCAGACCGGCCAGGCCTTGCCGACCTCCCGGTAATCGACGGGTCGTTGTGCCTGGGGTGTCCCGTCACCAGCCCCTGAAACGAGTCTGCGGCATCTGTGATCAGTCGCGCTCGGCTCGGCAGGCCCCGGGAGTCCCCAGGGATCTGGCCCCGGGCTCTGTCCTGCCTGCGGTCTCTCGTCCCTTCCGTCCCTGGCCTTGCTCCTCCCCGGCTGGTGCTCAGGCGGGGGGCCGGTCCACCGCAGCTCCCCCCAAGCTCCTCAGTGTGGACCAGTGAGGACAGCTGAGGCCGCAGGGCACCTGCTGCGCCCCTGGCCTGTCCCTGCGGCAGGGACCGCTGTCCGCTTGTTCCTTTGTCCGTTTGTTTGTGAGGACGTGGGGCTTGGTGGGATGACACGACCGTGCTCAAGATCACGAGCTCGAAGGTGTCGTGTGTCAGACCTGGACGTCCGCAGGCAGAGCGCCTGGGTTAACAGGGACCTGCGAGCGAGGCCTGGCTCTTCCCGTGTGGCCTCCCCTGCCTCCCGGGCCTGGTCTCCTGACACGCACCTGCCCAGGTGCCTGCCCGGCTGGGGACCAGCGCGCTGCCTGCCTCCTGGGCCCTGACCGCCGGGTCCCTTTGAAGGCGAGCACGGCTTTACTGGCTTTACATTTGTGAACCTTTTAATTTTTCTCTCTCTCCCGGCGGGTCCTATGCCTAGCACGTGGCAGTGCGGAGTGAAGCAGTCACCGTCGTACGTAAGTGATGTTCCTGAGGCCACTGCATCCTTTTCTTTATTTTCTCTTTATCTCCATCCCCTCCACTGTGGGAGGCCCCCAAATCTAAGTACATTATCACTAATCAGCCACAGTGGAAAAATGTGTTCATTTCCTGTTTTTGCTACTTCAGAGATATCTTTCATCAGCTTTATGTTTTCCAGATTGTGCTACTTTTGTTTCTCTCTTTCTGGAGAACAGATCAAATTTAATACAATGTAGCAAGATGATAACAAATCAAAGAAAAATAAATTGCAGAGTTCTTAAGTGTAACACGATGTGTCCTGAAAACCTGGGCAAGAGAGAGCCGGTTAATCAAGTGTAGCAGACAGAGCTCAAATCGCAACAGCGGCTAAAAGAAGCAGTGCTGCTAAAAATGATCCCTGTTAGCACAGACAACTAAATGAAAGTGAGAAACTCAGTTGATATTTTAGGGACGTTATTATTCAGCGGAGACTTTCAAGAATACAGTTTTTCAATTTTTCAATGAAGGTGGCTTTTGGTAATGGAACTTTAAAACGGGAGGAGCTGGCATGCGATTCTGGAACGGTTCCGCGTCCCAGCGCAAAGACTGACTTGCGTCCCGTGGGACTTGGGAGAAAAGCGGTGTCTCTGCTAGATAGTGGGTCTGCTCTTTCTTAAACCTCTTTAAAATGTCACAAACAATATCCATCCCCTTTACTGTGATTTTCTAGTGTGCTTTGTTTTTTTTTTTTTTTTTTTTTTTTGAGACAGAGTCTTGCTTCATTGCCCAGGCTAGAGTGAGTGCCGTGGCGTCAGCCTAGCTCACAGCAACCTCAAACTCCTGGGCTCAAGCAATCCTCCTGCCTCAGCCTCCTGAGTAGCTGGGACTACAGGCATGTGCCACCATGCCCAGCTAATTTTTTCTGTACATTTTTAGTTGGCCAATTAATTTCTTTCTATTTTTAGTAGGGACAGGGTCTCGCTCTTGCTGAGGCTGGTTTCGAACTCCTGAACTCGAGCGATCCTCCCGCCTCGGCCTCCCAGAGTGCTAGGATGACAGGCGTGAGCCGCCGTGCCCGGCCTCCAGTGTGCTTTTGGTCGTTACTGCCGTGCTTCCTTGTTGTCGGGCGTGTATCTTAATGAAGACGCATGGAGAATGAGTAAAAGAAAGACACGTTGCAGAAAACTGCCAGCCACTCAGTTCTTTCCAGGAGGCTTTGGGGTAGAGAGGGGAGGCGTGTGAGCAGAGCGAGGTGCTCTCAGAGCACGAGGAAACCGTCACCGGAGGAGCCTGTTTCGTTGGCAGCGACACGACGGCCCCTTCCGTCACTGGAAGGCGCTTGGCAGCAAGGAGGACCTGGGGTGGAGCAGCGTGCGGGGCACATCCTGGCCGCTGGGGCTGAGGGTCAGGCCCCGTCCTGCTTGGCAGCCACGCCCTGGGTCAGGCCCCTGCTGGGTCTGCTCAGCCGCCCCGCCAGCCCCTCCTCTCATCGTCTTCCCGGGCACTGGGTCCCTCGCTGCCGAGCCAGGTGGGGTCCACGGCCCGTCTCGCAGGGCCTGCCTCCCGCTGGGCCCGCACAGCTCCTGCGTGTGCTCGCCTGTACCCGGGAGACGACAGGTGCAGACGCGGCGTTTCCTGACGCGCTGCCTCGCCCGAGCCCTGCCACCGGTCGCACCTGGGCTCTGTGTCAGGATCGTCCTGCAACCCCTGCCCAAGTCGGTTAGTTTCTTAGAGCTGCGCCCAGAGCCGCCGTGCCGCCTGGGCCATGGGACGCTGGCGGCGGGCTGAGGACCGCCTCTCCCGGGGCTGCCGTGCGTGTGGGGGGTAGGGGAGTGGGGGGACGGGGCGGCTTCGGGGCTGTCAGTGCCGGGTGTCGGCTGCTCCGCCTGGACCCCGGGTGTAGGCGGGTGTTCCGTGTACCCCTTGGCCGGGGCGGGTTTGCTCTGCCCCCGGTGGGACTCTGGTAGCCGAGCTGTGTCGTCGCTGCTCAGGGCTCTGCGTGGGGGCTCGCCGCCACCGCCAACCCTCCTGGTGGCGCCATCACGTGTGGCCGAGGGCACAGGGAGCAGCGGCGCTCCTCGCCCCGCCCCACCCCTGCCTTCCCTTCCTGCTCGCCTTCAGCGTTTGGGGGAAACGAAGCCTTCAGACTGTGCGGTGGCAGCAGCGGGCGCCGGAGGACCCAGGAGAGCGCCGTCCGTGCGGATGAGAGTGGTCCCGGCCGCAGGGTGCTCTGCCTGCCGAGTTATCCGCCCACACGGCCGCCATTTGCAGTGTGCCAAGGAGCCCGTGGGTTTCTTTCCTTCACGCTCTCTGCGGAGGTCACTGCAGGGTTGCAGTCACTCCACTGGCAAGGCACGCACAGGGGAGGCGGTGCCGGGCGCAAGGCGGGTACTGGCCGTGGCGCCGGCCGCGGGCGTCGCGAGCACAGCCACACGGCGGTCCAGGAAGCGGCTGCGACAGGTTGGGCACCCTTAGCCCAAAGGCTTGGGACCAGAAGTGTTTCAGATTTCAGACTGTTTTTGGATTTTGGGATGTCTGCGTTGCACTTCCTGGTTCAGCGTCCCTGATCCAAAACGCTCAGTGCTCCAGCGAGCACTCCCTGCCAGTGTCAGGTCGGCGCAGAGAAAGTGTATTTTGGATTGTCTCGGATTTCGGGAAACATAGTAAATTAAGATGGTCAAGAAGGTTCTCTTTGCATAGAAAACGGGACGCGTCCCGGACAGCAGATGCAAGGAAGAGGGAGGTGGGGAGCGCCACGGGTCTGCTGGGCGTCGCAGTCGTGTCTCCCTACCTACGAGCGAAGGCAGGTAACTCCAGAGGAACACGCGTGACGTGCGTGTACACCCAGCACTCTGCAAGAAAGTCACGCCTCAGCCATGAAGCGAAGTGAGTCGCCGTGCCTGTGAAGTGGAGCAGGAAGTGGCAGTCGTCGGGGAACGCACGCCGGCGCCGGGACACCGCGCCACACGGGGCCGCCAGAGTCACAAGGGCAGCGCCGCCGCCGTGAGGGCCAGAGGCAGCGGGGACTGTCCTCCAGGGCGGCTGGGAGACCGAGGCGGCACAGCCACCTGGCTCGGCGTGGCCCTGCGCATAAACATGTCCCGTGTGCGGGTGCGGCTCCTGCCTTGGGGACCGTATCCCACGGAGTGACGGCGAAGGTCCGGGGCGGCGCGTGTAGCCGAAGGCTCGCGGTGACTGTGTTCGCAGCGGCCGGCACGGAAGCGGGAGAGCGGGAGGACGGGTAACCCGGGCGTGTTCGTCGGGAGGAACGGAGCTCGGTGATGCTTGCGACGACCAGCCTGAGGAGCGGGGCGCGGAGCGAGAGACGCGGAACCCAGAGGACGCAGGCCGTGCCGTTCCGTTCACACGGACTTCAAGACTCGAGTGATCGCGGTGCTCTCCGTCCTCTGTCGAGGGTTGCGGGTGTCGGGCGTGTAAGTTCACCCGGACTCGGTGAACCGTACACCTTAGATGTGTGCATCTTGCTCTGTGTAAACTTTGCCTCAAGTTAAAAAGAAATTGTAGGATGGAGGCTTCTCCACATACACCTGTGTATTTTATGTTTTTGAATGTGAAAATTCTCACGTGGCATTTTCGTCGCCGAACGAGCTTCCCCGTACAGACCGTGAGCCTCTGGGGTGACCCAAGGGAAGCGAAATCACTCTTTCAGCGCCTCACTCGCTCACAAGGTGAAGGTCTTGTTGTTGTTGTTGTTTTCCTCAACGTCTCCACGGACACTGACTCAGGAGTTGGCAGGACGTTCCTGGGGAGGACCAGACAGGAAACATTTTAGGCTTTGGGGGGCCACATGTGGTTTCAGTCACATGCTCTTTTTTCTTTTCTTTTCTTTTTTTAATGACCCTTTAGGAACGCAAAGACCATTCTTAACTCTCAGACCGTACGAAACAGCCCAGTTTGGACTCTGGGCTGTGGTCCGCCAACCGTGTTATCTAAGACACGTGAGTTATAAGTGAGATAATGCAGACAGTCCGTGTTGGGAGTAAGCAGTACCTAGAGGTATAATATTTTTTTAAAAAAAAAACAGATTGATTTCCAGACAGCATTAGTAATTAGATGAAAAATGTTTTTTTTTTTCCTCTTTTTTAGATGAAAATCTTTTTTTTCCTGTAACAGTCATTTAGTTTGCTTTATTTCGAGGTTTGGCTTCAAAACAGGCAGCACGACTCGTAGTCCTAGGAAAACATTTCTTGTGTGCCCCAGCTTCGCTCCGGCCTGGAGCCCTCGGCCAGATGGTCGGCATGTGTGTCTCTCGGGCCGGCAGATGACACGGTGGTGCCTGCTGAGCCAGCGCGCGGCGGCTAGAGGGCCTGTCTGGTAATAAAATATCAAAGAGCTCTCCAAAGAAACATGTGATCCCGTGGCAGCCTATTAAAACCTACGGCAAGTAACTCCCGAGGATCTGAGGGAATGATTACAATCTTTCAGAGTAAAAACAAAATACAGGAAGACAATATAGCAATCACAGTTAATGAGAAGAAATAAATTTGCTCTCAACGTAAACTGAAAAATAAGCAGCTCTGGCAGATGCTGCCTTTGTGATGGCTCACACTGGTGGACCGTGTCTGCATCTTTTAAAAATAGATTATTTTGAAAAAAAAAAATCACAAATTTTCAGAAAAGTTGCAACTGCAGTAAAAATAACTTTCCTGAAACATTTGGGAGTGATCTATGTACCTGATACCCCATGATCCCCAAATGTTGATCACATATATATATATATATTTTAAAGTTTTATTTATTTACTTTGAAGACAAGGTTCCTCTCTGTTGCCCAGGCTGGAGTGCAGTGGAGTCATCACAGCTCACTGCAGCCTCCAACTCCTGGGCTCAAGCCATCCTCCTGCCCCGGCCTCCTGGAGTGCTGGGACTGCAGGCATGTGCCGCTGCTCCCAGCCAACAGCCTATTTCCTATCAAACTTTCGACTTAATCACTTGTTTATGTCTCCTCCCATCTCTGCCATTTATCTCGATGCTCAAGACCCAGGCTTGGCCCGTGGAGCCCCGGCAGGCTGACTCTCCGTGTCTTTCTGAGACGTCCACGTTCCCCGAGCACTTCCTTTCTGGCGTAACAAGATGTTCGAGGCTCATCTTGTCTTCCCCCGACCCTGAAACTGGCCGTCTGTCTCTCCAAGGAGCTCTGGTTCCTTCCGTGGGAAGTGGGATTTAGGAGCCAGAATCTGATGCTGGGTGTGCTCCCTGCGAGTGGCGTGTGACCGTCCCCAGGCTCTCTTGGTGACAGCAGGGACGGATGTGCACACACACATTCACACACTTTTTTCTGTGTGTTTACTGAAAATCTCGAGTCTGCAGCAATGCGTCTGGCGCCTCAGGCTCGTCCCGGTCGTCTCCTCTTGTGTGTTTGGGACTCCCTTCCCCGCAGGGAGAACCTTGTTGCGGTTGCCTGCGGCATCTTGGCTTGTCTGGTCGGCGCCCTGTCTGCCACCCCTCCCCACCGCCCGGCCTCTGCCACAGCTGGGACAGCCCCTTCCCCTCCCCAGGTGAGCAGCCTTTTAGGGCTGCTGTCGCCACCCACTCCGCTCA
Organism: Mirza zaza; assembly: GCA_008750895.1. Classification (NCBI taxonomy): domain Eukaryota; kingdom Metazoa; phylum Chordata; class Mammalia; order Primates; family Cheirogaleidae; genus Mirza; species Mirza zaza. Next base: position 15,661 of record VSMD01066947.1, read on the forward strand.
CTACTCGGGTGGCTTTAGGGACATGCCGAAGGGCGGTAGGAGGGATGATGATGAGCACCTTCTGCATTTGCTCATTGCGAGCAGCTGGCTCACCTGGTCGCAGGTAAAAGGCTCACTTGACAGTTCCTGCGTTGATAGAAAAGCTGCCTACTTAAAAAAAAAAAAAATCAAGTTTCTTGGAAGCAGCAGTGTCTTCTCCTTTAATCTTCCGTCAGTGACCCACAGTCTGCCAAGAACCCACTACCAGTGCCGTGCACGGGCAGCCAGGCCACCCCGGGCGCCGCCCTTCCTGCGCAGTGGCCTCACGGATCAGCCTAGGCGGCGGAGGCCTCCTTGGGCAGGATCACGATTTTTGCTTTCAACCATGAAACCTATTTTGAACAGCTCAAAAGCAGGATAGTCTGTGGTATTTACCCAGATGTTTAACATTTCTCTTGCCTGTCTTTCATTCCCGATGGACCAGGTTTCCTTCCTGTTTATTTTCCTTCTGTTTGAACTCTCTCCGGCAATTTTTCCAGAGCAGGTCAGCCGGCCAGCGGTCTCTTAGTTTTCCTTCATCTGTGGACGTCTTCATCTCGCCCTCCCTGGGTGCAGGAGCGAGGCTGACAGTTCTTTCCTTCAGCACTTCTAACACGGCTCTACCTCCTCCCGGCCTCCGTGGCTTCTGATGGGAAGTCCGCCCGCGGTCACCCGGACGGTTTCCTCCCGTGACCTGACGGGTCGTTCTTATCTGGTTGCTTTCAGGACGTTTTCTGTCTCTCGTTTTTAACGTTTTGATTACGAGGTGTGTGGGTGTTGATTTATTTGGGATCATCCTGCTTGGAGTTCACGGAGTTGCTGGAGTGTGTAGGCTTATGTTTTTCAACAAATTTGGGAAATTTTCAGCTATACCGCCCTCTCCCCCCACCCTCAACAAGTTTTAATTTAGACATTTTTTTTTTTTTTAATTTCAGAATGTCCACTTGGTTCTTTACCTCTTTATCTGCTCAGGCTTTTTTTTTTTTTTGAGACAGAGTCTCGCTTTGTTGCCAGGCTAGAGTGAGTGCCATGGCGTCAGCCTAGCTCACAGCAACCTCAAACTCCTGGGCTCAAGCAATCCTCCTGCCTCAGCCTCCCAAGTGGCTGGGACTACAGGCATGAGCCACCATGCCCAGCTAATTTTTTCTATATATATTAGTTGGCCAATTAATTTCTTTCTATTTTTAGTAGAGACGGGGTCTCGCTCTTAGGCTGGTTGCAAACTCCTGACCTTGAGCGATCCGCCCACCTCGGCCTCCCAGAGTGCTGAGATGACAGGCGCAAGCCACTGCGCCCGGCCTGCTCAGGCTTTTTGTCTTTCTGTTCATGCAACTGTGTGTGCCCTGCTTGTTGGAGCATTTCTGTAGTAGCTGCTTTCTTGTGTCTGATAGTTCCAACTTCCACGTCATCTCGCTGTTGGACTCTGTTGGTTTTCTCGCATGTTATGGTGTGAGACTCGGGCGCTTCCTAAGTCACGGGGAGAACGCCGATGCTCTCTACCCAGCAGGCCGATGCTCTCTACCCAGTCCCCTGGCCTGGCTGGGGGCTGGCGGCCGTGTCTGTGCAGCCGCTGTGGGTCGTGCCCGCCGAGCCGGCTCAGTCCCCAGAGCCTTTGCGGTGCTGTGTGGACTTGTCCTCTATGTGTGTCATCCGGCAGCCAGTGTGAGACTGGGGTGACGGCTTCTACAGTGCGGATCTCAAAGTCCGTGTGTGCTTTTTAGGGTCAGGTTCATACTCAGGCTGTTCAGGGCTGAGCCCAGGGGCTTATAACCAGCTGCATGGGGTTGCCTTCCTGTCTGCTCTCTCTTGTCCTTCCTGGTCCCCGGGGCTCCCTTTTCGGTCCCCCGGCCAGACAGCTGGGGCTCTGGTCAGCCCTCTCTGCCGTGCTCGCCTGTGACCGTCTACGCGTTCATGCGAGGACAGGAGGAAGCGGTGAGGCCGTGTCCCGCCCTCTGTGCTTTGGCTCTGGGGACCTTCCTCCTTCCGCGTCTTACCTGGAGCCGGAGTTCTCTGAGAGTGTCTTGATGGATTAGAGTAGAAGTCGTTTATAGTCTTGGGATTATCGGGTTATATCTTTAAAGGAAAACGTCTTTTCCTGCTACAAGGCCCCTGACTTTATTTGCTAAAATGGAAGTTCTGGTTCAGATTCCTGTTCTGCCTCTTGTTCTTTTTGCGCTGCAGGCTCAGGTGAGGAAAAAGTGAGCTCATGTTGGAGAGAAGTTTTGAGTTGCTTTTTCAAACCCAAATCCAGTAGAGCTAATCAGAGTCCACAGACCTTCATCTCTTAGGGCTTTTAGAGCTTCGTGCTTACCAGAGCTGTTTCCTGTTCTTACTTGAGTCATCGTTCCCATTAAACAAACGAGAAAGCAGAAACAGACTGGCACTCGTTTGAGATTACAATGGCAGGTTATGGAGTGGATGAGTATTCAAACTCAGATCTTGGGAGACAGCCCTTAGTCTTCTTTCCGTGTGTCTGAACTACCTCACTTCATTAAATGTGAGATGCTACTGGTCGTAGGACTTTTTATGTAATTTAAATAAGCTAAAACATTGCCAATTAAATTGACACACTGCTTTTTATTGCCTGATTTTTTTATTGCCTGATTTATTGAAAGAGTTTTAATCATATACTTGTACATGCCCGTAAAGGAACATTTCAAAACAGGCCGGGCGCGGTGGCGCATGCCTGTAATGCCAGTACTTCGGGAGGCCAGGGTGGGAGGATCCCTTGAGTCCAAGAGTTTGAAGTTGCAGTGGGCCGTGGTGACACCACCACACTCCAGCCTGGGCGACAGAGTGACATCCTGTCTCAAAGGGGAAAGAAGAGACACTCCTGTGGTGTGTTCAGGTCGGGCGTCAGTGTTTCCCACGCAGCCGGCCCTCCCTGGCGTTCGTGCACGCGTGCAGTGTCCTTGCGCGCACGCTGTCGTTATCGCAGGGGTTTCTGCTCTGCAGGTGTATCCTGGGCTCCTTCCTCTTCCCCAGAGGGGCGGGCCCTGGCCAGCAGCAGGCGCAGACGATGCCCTCGGCTGGCAGTGCGGCCCCAGAGGAGTCGAGACGGAGAAGGCAAAGGCCGGAAACCGTGTCTCTGACCGGCTGCCGCGGCGATTTGTGGCGCCGACCGGATTTCTCATGTGCCACTCTTAGCCCAGCCTTTTCCCTCCCTCTTTTTTCAGTTACTTTATTGGCTCTTAAAATTGGGTATTGATTCAGTCACACACACACAAAAATGGCGGTTTGGTGCGGTTACATGTAAGGCTGTGTGATCTAACCGGTAAGACTTGAGCAAAACTGCTGTTGTGCACCGGGAGGAGGAGAGAAGAGACCTGCCCAGGCACCGAGCCCAGCCCCGCCCCGCGCCCCTCGTCCTGCCGGGCTCGGCCCCCCGGCTGCGCTGGGGGCTCTTGCGGCCGGTGGAGGGAGGTGCCGCTCCCCTCCTGGTGTCTTCCGAGTGAGTGGCTGCAGATCATCCCCTTTGGCTGTTTTATCCCGTCACGTGGGGGAGGGACATTTTGCCCCTGGAATTTGGGGGGGGGGGGCGAAGAAACGGGGCCGCTCTGCAGGCGCAGGCCAGGCGGATTGTGAATACATGTCGTCCTGCAGGTGGGTGTTCACTCGGAAGTCACGAAACCACGTCACAGAAATTTTGGGGGGAAATGGCCCGTAATCCCACCATCGTACAAAATCATCTCGACCATTTTTGGTCATTTATTTTTAGTGTTTTTTTTTTTTTTTGGCTTATTTACACCTCGAAACTGTAATCATGTTTCACGTATAATTTGTAATTTTCTACTCCGTGTCACAAGCATTTGTCCCACGGACTGTAACGATGGTCTTCAATGGCGCCAAGGCGGAGAGCGTGGACCCTCCTCCTGCCCGACTCCCAGCTGCCCCGCCCCCGCGTCCCCTGCTGTTCCTCCTGCCATGCGGGAGGCTGCTCGCTGTGACTGCAGAGCCCAGGGCCACTGCCCCAGCGAGGGGTGGCTGTGGCCGGCGGGCCACTCTGCAGCAGGCTCTGAAGCACTTTGGGCCTGGAGTTTGAAACGCCTGTTTTATTTGAAAACAGCTGAGCAGCATTCATCTGCTTTTCACATTTTCCTGTCCAGATATGAGTCACTTCCCGCTCTCAGACCAGATAGGGTTTTTTTTGTTTTTTTTTTTAACTTTTTTCATAAACCCTGATATTATCCGGTCCTGGAACATGGAGGTGCACGTGGACGGTCGAGGACGGGAAAACGCTGATGTCACGTTTCTGTGTCCGCCGACGATCGTATGTTCTGTTCAGAAAAGTAAAAGCGACGGATCGGAGTGACGTCATCGTGGGTAGGTCTTTAAAAACACGGCCTTGGAGAAACATAAAAGCGTTTATTTGCTGACAGTCTGGGGAAGTGGTCGGGCAGGAGCAGCGAGGGGTTTCCCGAGCGGACCCGGCGGGGGGTGCAGCCTCCGAGCGTAGCTAGCATGCGCCCTGTTTTGCCAGAAAGGAAATAAACATTCTTATTTTTCAGAATAATGCCTCCCTGTAAGGTGCTGTTTTAGGCTTAAAAGACTGTAAGCCGACCAGGTGCCCGAGGCGCGGTGGCAGCGGCCGCCCCGCGTGAGTGGCGGGGGAGCAGGCTCCCAGCGAGGGGGCGCCTCTCCCGCCCGCCTGTCCGCCTCTGCGCGCCCGGCCCGCGAGCGTGGCCCGTGCGTGGCAGAGTCGTAGCGATGGATGGCGAATGGACAAGGACTGTTGGTTTGGAGCAGGGCTCAGCAGACGTGTCCTGCAAAGACGCAGGTAGCAGATGCTTTGGGCTCTGGGAGCTGTGCAGCGGCCGGGGTCGTCCCTCAGCGCTGCGGCCGTGGGGCGGCAGGGCCCGGCGAGTGGCGTGGCCGCGCCTGCGGGCGTGCGGGCAGGGCAGCCTGGGCCAGAGCGGCGCTGTCCCCTGAGCACTCACTCCCCGATGACCGGAACGTGCCGTGGCTGTGCTGTCCCTCGTGGCAGCCACCAGCAGGTGTGGCCGCTGGACACTCAAAATGCGGTCATTTAGTGCAACTGGGAGTTGAATGTCTGGTTTAGATTAACCTGAATGCCAGTAGTCAGGTGTGGTTAGCGGCTCTGGTATTGGGTGGTGCAGGCTGAGAGCCTTCCCCAGAGTGGGCTGTACAGAGCAGGCTGTTATTCATGCATATTAGGGAAAGAAAGAGGTCTGTGGCCAAAAGAATTGGGGAATCATTGTTTAAAAAAAAAAAAAAAGGATTTATTTATTACAGGACTTCTCAGAGCCTTTAGTGTGCTAATGCACATTAACAGTGTATGAGAGGCCAGGCGCAGTGGCTTACACCTGTAACCCTAGCACTCTGGGAGGCTGAGGCAGGAGGATCACTTGAGGTCAGGAGTTCGAGACCAGCCTGAGCGAGAGCGAGAACCCTGTCTCTACTAAAAGTAGAAAAACTAGCCAGGCGTGGTGGTGTGCGCCTATAGTCGCAGTTACTTGGGAGCCTGAGGCAGGAGGATCGCTTGAGCCCAGGAGTTTGAGGTTGCTGTGAGCTATGATGATGTCACGGCATTGCCCGGGTGACAGGGTGAGACTCTTGTTTCCAAAAAAAAAAAAAAAAAAAAAGTCTATGGGAATTGCAGGGTATGGTCAAAGGAATAAATAATTAAAAAGAAGAAAAAAGTCTATGGGAAGAGGTTTCTGAGATTTTCCCCCAAAAAACTTTCTGCCCATTCATTTTCCTGAGGGGCGGCCACATGGAGAGCAGTGGTGTTCCTCAGAGAAGACTTCAGGAAACATTGGCTATATTGAGCCTTTCACCTTAGACAAAGGGAGGTTTACAGATGTGCAGAAACCCCCTGGCGCACGGCCAGCTGGCCGCCAGGACGGGGAGAGCAGGGGGGCGGGGGTGGGGGGCACGTTGGGAGCCCTCCTGCCTCGTGACAGGCCCTTCCTGGCTGTGCATAGGAGGTGGAGAGTGCGACTGTGCCCGTGGGGGGAATGAAGAGCTGGTCACAGTGAGCAGTGCAGAAACACCAGCGGGCAGCAGAACACACATGCACGCACACACACGCGCGCACACACACTCACGTGGGCGGAGCCAGACACTGCGGCGTGTCTGACGAGTGACTGTCTGATCTTGGACAGATATTGGGGCTCATTTAGAAGTAGCCCTTCAGGGCCGGGTGTGCCGGCTCCGGCCTGTCGTCCCGTGGCTTTGGGGGTGGCTGAGGTGGCCGGCTCGGTGGAGGCCAGGGGCTGGCGGCTGCGGGAGCTGTGGTCGCTGTGGTGGCACCACTGCACTGCAGAGTGGCGGCAGAGCGCGGGTCATCTCAGAATAACAGGAGAGAAATGGCGCCTGAAACTTGTCATCGTCTGGATTTTGAGGAGGAGGAAATGCACCCGTGTGTGTGTGTGTGTGTGTGTGTGTGTGTGTGTGTGTGTGGAGAGGGAGGGACGAGGGGGCGCTGGCTCGGGGCAGTCTCGCGCCGGCCCCTCCCCGTCCTGGGTGCCGTCAGACGAGGGCGGGGACGTGTCCGTCCAGCTCTCCGGGCGACCGCCCGCGCACTCGCAGAAATGTCGCCGCGGTGGAAAGGGTCGAGCATTCGTTTGTCGGATTCTCGCGGGGCGCTGCTGCCGGGAGGGGCGGAGGCAGCCGCCAGACGCCCGGCGCGGCGGGCCGGGGCTCGCTGGAGCTCTGGTCCCTGCCCTTCCTCCTCTGTGATCCGGTTTTGTGCTTCGTCTGCGCTTTCCGTTCCGCGTTTGAACTCGCCGTCCGTGGGCGCCGGCCGCCCCCGACTGTGCGGGATGCGGTGGGGCCACGGCGACAGCCTCCGCGCCGAAACCGCCGCGGCGCCAAAGGCGAAGTGATGATCGCGCGTGCGCTCCAAGCTCTTGTTTCATTTGTATAATTTGTTTTTTGTTTTCTGTTCTTTTTTGCTTTTACAGTGAGTGTTGAAAAGATAGACCTGAAGGGATTGTCACACACAAAAAATGACAGAAATGTTGAATGTTCCTTTGAGGTAAGACGCTCAGTTTTTTTTCCCTCTCTCCTCTAAGGGATGGGAAGGAAACGCCTCCGAGAACGGGGGCTTTGTCTGTCTAAGTAGAATCCGGGCCGTTCTGCGAGGCCCCGCACCGGTGCCGGCAGCGCCCGGTGGGCCGTGTCCAGGGCGGGGCTGTTCCCCCCCACCCCCGCACGCGTGTGGGCTCTGCGGGGACAGGCCTGGCCTGGCGGCTCCGTCTGTCCGTCTGTCCATCGGGGTGTGTGCCCGGGGGTGGGCGGAGGCCGACAGCACGTGCCTGGGGGTTCCCGAGGATGAGCTGGACCCAGTGCCTGGTGTGAAGACTGGACGGCAAAGGCTCCGTGGTCATGCAGGGATGGTTCTCTGCACCGACAGGCTTGGGCGCTGGTGGCCGGGCACCAGAGCCGGG